>JAUZNK010056115.1:0-15379 GCA_035046665.1 Euphysa ruthae
ATTTTCATTGCTCTAAATTTATGGTCAATCCATCGAGTTCCGTTTGCCTTCGTTGGTTTCGGGACTGACTGGTTGTACGTTTCAGCCAATTCTTTTAAATTGTGCAATCTCTTGAGGCTCTTCTGATACAGATAATAGAGCTGCAACAAAAAATTATTGACTGTTTCAAAAGAAGGTGATCTGTCAAACGGATCTTTTATTGCTAATTCCAGCCTATGGTTGAAACAATGGACAATCTCAAGCCGTCTTGTTTGAAGATAACACCCAACCCATTGAATGCACCCATATTCATGGCTGCTCCGTCACAATTAATGCCAACGAGACGCGACATTAAACTAGTAATACCGAATCTCTTAAATGCTGATTCGATTGAAGATTTTATACCTTGCGCATCAGCGGAAGTAACATGGTCAACACTTAAATATTTAACTACTGTTGTACCATTTAATAAAAAGAGAACATAAACCAATTCCTTTTCCATAATACTTGTGTCTGTGCTGCCATAACAAAGAAAGCAATAATAATTTGATTTTGCTAAATCTGAAATTAAATTATTTTTTTCTACTTTTGCAATAAAGTCAGTGAAAGTAGCCGCAGTTATTTCATTGATATAACTTCGTCCAAATAAGATAATGAATAATTCTTAAATGATATCTGCGAAATTATTTCTTAAGTGTCGTTTGTTTAAAAACTAATTCACGAACTGCGAACTATAAATTGTAAATTAGGATTAGTTCACTCGTTTTCATTATTACCGTAACTGTATCTGGAAATTCCGGATACAGTTACAGATATAATTCCAACATAATATTCCGGAAAAATAATTGGCATTCCTGTTTTAATGTATCATCAGCTAACAATGGCAGATTAACGATATCTAAAAAGCAAAACAACCAATCTTTATTTGATTTTTCTAATAAAAACGGTTCGTAATTTTAAAAAAAATGTTGTCAACTGAGTTCGTAACTAGCAAAAAACGGTTCGTATTTTGCGAATGCGAATCACTTAATTCGGACGCTGTACAGACTTTGCCTTGTTGTTGTGTGAATTGAATCCAATTTTCATTTAGAGACTTTTCTGACTAGGGCATATCGGGATATATATATATATATATATATATTCCCACCATAGATGAGGAACAAATGATGAATGAAGATACCTTCACGGACAACGACACCGATCAAATACTTGCTGAGAATGTGGCCCTTACGGAAGTTGTTAAATACATCCTTGATGAGCTTAATCCAGAAACTGTTAAAAGAAGGTTATTAAAACCTCTCCAGCCTTCTGCATTTACAAAAAAACAGCCTTGATCAGCTCATTTCGGAGGCTGTTAAAGAAAAGCTGTTGAAGCCTCTCCAGCCTTCTGCGTTTAAATTGCAGGTAGAAAGGTAAAAAGCCCACCTGCCTCTGACCAGAGGAGGAGTGACCTCAAGTAATGTCAAACTTGATCCGGACTTATACTATACTGTAGTTCTCGTCAACGCCCCCAATACTCTACCCAGACAGGAGCTACATCAACAAACGGAACTCAATCATCTGGAAAGAGATAGACTGAAGTGTCGATGGTCATCGATTCGACATGCGACAGGTAGCAAGAGGGCCAGATATCATGAACGAGGGTGAGGTATATTGGGTTTGAAAAAGAAGAATTTAGGGTAACCATAAACATGGCCGCCTTAGAAGTGCAAAATGTTTTGGATCCAGACGAACACTACAAGCTTCTTCGCTGTCGTAGGTAAGTGAGCTAAAGAGCCCGTAAACTGAGTGATCGAGGAAGAATGTGTCTCTGACCACTGCATTAAGGGGGAGACTGTTTTTCATAGGGATCAGGTTAGTGCCGGGACTCTTCATGGTATCGATCAGCAAATTTGGAGGAAGGGTCGAGAATATCTGGTATATATATGTTATGAGCTTTTCCGCTTCCCCCAACAGCAGGACGAACCAGAGCTAATGTTAGAACCAGCAAAGGACAGTGAGTTGACTCCCAAGCGCCGGGGGATACTAGAGCGCTTCAACAAGAAGCTTGCAGATACAGATTGCTCACATGGGGACATGTTCACCCTTGAGACTGCCCTAAAGGTTAAGTTGATTGTTGTTGATGCTCTGGGTAACACCCTATGAGTAAGAAGCTCATCAGCAGTGAAGACTTCCAGAAAGTGAAAAACGTTTTTTGGGGCCCAATTTTCGAGCAGCGTGGTTGTTGAAATACCTAGTCCGTAAAGTCAGTATTATTACTACGATCCATTTCAACCTCTACAACTGACAAGACCAGACCACAGCAAATATTTGTGATGGGATGGGCTGTTGCTTGGGTGAAGGTGGCGGCAATTGGCAATGATCCTAAATGAGTGTGGCTCCAATGTGCACTTTTTGAACCATTGGCCATCAAGTCAAATGCGTATATTGCAGTGCCCCTTAAATAAGTTGTAGGGGTTCTGTGTTATGTCTCCTTCAAACACCGGTGCATGAACAATAGCTATAATTATATAGCTATGCAGAGGAACGTTCCATATATTCTTCTGTTTAAAGTATATGTTGCCCGTCTCTTTTTGCTGGTAGAAGAGGGTCCTGTCCATAGGATACAGAGTCTTCTCTTTTGCCATATGCTCTATCATGAAATTTGTGGTAGCGGTTGTCAATTCTACTTGCTTGACAAACCAGCAGGATGTAATTCTAATAACTGCTTCAGACAACGCTTAAGTGACAATCAACATAAACTCTGGCTTTGCTCGAATTAAAAACAACCACAGGGCCATATCCTTCAGTAGCAACCATTACTGCCGTATCATCCCCAGGAACGGGCTGTATGTGAAAGTTATTGTCGATGCACCATTACCGGCTGCCTCTGTTTCCATGAGAGCAACAAAGTCACCTTTAGTCTCAAAATGTGTTTTGAGCTGAAAAACAAGAACTGGAGCAACAGTGGTGCAGAACACTGTTGCTCCAGTTCTTGTTTTTTGACAATAATGTGTGTAGCATCGTTTGGTAAGGTTACCGCTGCTCATCGAAGTTCGAAGTTGGATATGAATCAACCAGATCTGTTGGTTAGAGTAACTTTCCAAAGCAGACCGTGCCCAAACAGGTTGGTCTGCACTAATTTATCACCTGCTACAATACTCCCTGCAGTGTATAAAACCTGAAATTTGACCTCGACACCTGAAAGATCAATAGAGTCATTCTTGGTGTTTGTTTCAAAACGAAGCTCTAGGTCACCTTTGGCTTTTACAAGCTCGTTCTGATTTTATCAGTCTGTGTTGGAAGCATCATCCACAAACCTTTGAGCTCGGGTGGATGTGTGTTAAGATTGCTCTTTTTATGAACAGCTTCCATTTCAGTGTTAAATATCACATAAAAAAGAGAGCATTTCTAATTGGGGTGTATGCTATTATACTCACAGAATGGAACACACAGCAGTAAGCGCTGCGTGTCCAAGATTCATGAGGTTTTCCTTTTTGGCTGTTGTTTGACCCACAGCCTTCAATCTTTCTTTTAGTGGCCCCTTCGTGGTAAGAATCGCTTGAAAAAGATTTCCATAGAAGCCTTGAATACTTTGGTTGTTTTGGTTGAAGTCTATACTATAGCCATGTGTGTCTATCATATACTTCGATTGATTGGAATGAGCGAATGTTCAATTGATGAGCTTTGTAGTCAGATTCACTAGCCCTCCAGTCGATTATGTCACCAGGACTGAAGTCGCCCAGTGGAATGGTATGCAGGAGCTTGACGTTGAAACTGCCTACATTCATATTCTTGATAATGCCAATATAGACGAGAAAGCTGTTCACTTCTCCAGTGATGTCCACAAAGTTGTGACTAACATGAGTTCCAGCCTTGAGTTTTGTCCCTGCTGGGAAATCTAGAAGCTCAAGTATAGTCCTTGAAAGAGCATTATTGTTAGTTAGTGCGGTGGATGCTTTCATCATAGCCGTATTCACCGAGACCTTGAGGCCTGTGTTTTTAAATAGCTTATTAATTGAGTCTGCTAGTGTGGACGCAGATTCATAGTTCCCAAGGTTAGGCCGACTTCTTTCACGGGAAAAACCAGTAGGTCGTTCTTCTCTTAACATTATACCAAGTATATAGTGTGGTAGCGTTGATTAGAAACACCTCCCCAATCTCCCGAAAATGAGAGAGTCTCAGCTAGCTTGACTGCGTAATTTCCTGTGCCGGGTTGTCCTGGCAAACGAAGCGATCTATATTAGGGAAAGTATGGAAAGTCAGTACCATTATTAGTTATCCTATTATAATCTAGTCTCTAAGAGAGGCTATATAGTTCTTTGCTAGTTTCAATTTCTCGCTTGGGGCTCTAAGTTGCCTTGCTTGGTTTAAAATGTCCAATGTTTGTGACCTCCTTGTTCAGTGTGGTCCATGGCTTGGTTTAGTAGCTTTATGCCTCTTTTCCAAAAGGGGAACCCAATGAGCAAGAATTTGGAGAAAAAAAACTTTAACTCTTGCACCCAATGGAGGTATTTCTCAAAATAAGGATGGCTTATTTTTCTCTCCATTCACGTTTTTATGGGACTATCGGCTACGATAGGGCAATATTGAAGGAGAACTACCGTGTTTTGTATATCACCGCCACACATGTTGGTTGGAATAAGTTTGCTATTTTCGCCCTTGCAACACTCCCAAAGGAGGGTCACTGGAGGATGGTTGACTCCCGAGAACTTGTGAACAAATATACTCGGTTCTTCAACATTATCTATGCTGTTAATGTGATACATCGTTATGGGTGGCGTTATAACAGGCCTCTTAGCGACTGTAATCACAGCACCAGTCATTCCAATCATCATGTGCATTGCTGCTGGGTGCGGTCTCGTGAGTGCTGGCACAAAGCTTGCCTCTAGTCGGCTAAGAATAAAACCTAAAATACATGACCAGATTCTGTTCTCACTGAGAGCAAGCTCAATTTAATTGTAGGCCTAGTCAGCAAGGCACTTGAAAATGACGTCATAAGTCAAGACGAGTTCTATTAGATTTTAGAAGTTCAAAAACACCACACTATGAAGAAAGAAGTATGAGCGAGGATGCAGAAAAAAAGCATCGAGCTTGGCAAGGCTGCAAAAGTTCACTTTAGAGACCAATATGCACCTGATGCCCAGTGCACCAAGTTGAGGTTGCACTGAATCTGAACCACAGAACATGTGGTTGGGAGAGATAAAAATTACTTTTTTCCAAAAAAATATAAAATTAAAAAAAAAAAAATACTCCAAACAATAACAAACCATGATTATCATGTTAATCAATTTGATTTAAAGTGAAAATATAATGTTTGACTTCACTCAAATTTTTATTTATATTTAAGATTATCAGATGTATTAAATTACATGTTAATCAAACCTAAAAAACAAAAATCAAACAAAATTGTTAATTAAATAAAATTACATGTACAAAAAGAAGTTTCATGCTATTTCTTGATTATAACTAAGTGCAAAAATCTTCCTATGATCACTCGGAAGAGAACCTTCCTGGGTTTTTTTGAAGTTTATTTTTCCCCAAGAGGGTATTTGTTGTTTGTTGGCAACCAAAGTGCTATCAGCACTCCACCTTGGAAAGTTTAACTTTTCTGACTCTGAGCTCTACCTAACACCACCCACCAACACCGATAAGTATCTCAGGCTACTACTCATTCTTATCCTCTTGATGGATATTATTTAAGAGGCCTTTCACCTAATTATGATATTTTTACCGTCAGATGCATTAACCGACAGGCACAATGTGATAAAAGCCGGGCAAGACAACTCCTTCCAGCTTCCAGTCTATGTTTGCCCTCATAAACTTTCCACCTTCCTACAGACTTATAAAGCCTGTGCACCACAATATTAATCATAATTGATGTCTTATTTATATCTCATACTATCAGCTGTGTTGAATACTTGTGGTGCGAAAAATTGATTGAATTCGACTTTTTTTTTTAATTTTTATGGTGCATCAACTTTTTTTTTTTTTAATTTTATTTGTAATTTGAAATAAAAAAGTTGGATAGAGGGGGGATTTTTGTACGGAATATACACTCCATGCGCCACAATATGTCATTTTAATCAAGTTAAATGTATTTATACCTCTAATTATCAGATGAATTATTACGGCACGCAAAATTGACTAAATTCAATTTTCGATTATCAATTATAGACTCTTTTTTTTCTTAACACTTTTGCTACATCAAATTTTTAAAATTTGTAGTTGTAATTTGAAATAAATAAAAAGTTTTGATAGTGGGAGATTCGAAGTCATACCACCAAAGTGACTGGTGTCTTAAACTGATGCTTTAGCACACTGCGCCACATCAGCATGTGCTAACATTTAAAACGTAATAGTTTAAAAATTTTTTTTAATGAACAACAACTAGGGTTTTGGAGCTGCGGACAGTGGGGTGTTTAGATTTGCAATGACCAATTATATATGTTCGCGAAACTGTCCACATTTACATTAGTAACTGCTAAAAGTTTATGTATGTGAAACTTTTTACACCTACATTAGTATTTGCTAATTGATTATCTACGTGAAACTGTCCTTAGCTAGATTCATAATTACCAATGATATATCTACGCAAGGAATGCACCATGAGAGACGTAAGCTCTCATGGTGCATTCCACAGTAGTCCCTGGGATGTGCCACATGTGGCTATGCTCCTTCTACTTCCAAGTATAAAAGCCCCTCGTTCCCCACCCCCAATCCATTTCGTCTTTATTTTTTAAAATTTAACTGCTTTGTTATTTAGAAAAACTATTTGATATCTATGTGGTTTTTATAGTACATTGTTTTTTATGGGACCTTCTTTCTATCAGAGATTTTTGTGGAGTATGCTTATTTTTTACTATAATTATTCAATTACATTTTTCTCTTGCTAGGTTGAGTATCTAAAATGGAAGAACAATTTTACTACAGCTCTTCCACTAGTTAATAAGGTAAAATATTTTTATCTACAGGATTAAAGTTGTTTTTGCTTGAGCAAATGATTTTATTTTTAACGGATCCTTTCATATTTTTAGTTAATTGTCATGTATCCAGAGTTCTACCCAGGGCTAATTGAAAAGATGAGAATCCAACTTGCTCTTCAAGATTGGGAACAAGTCCTTGAAACATCGGAAAGGTATACAATTATTTTCTGTTTCTGTGATTGGTTAAAGATTACCAGAGAATTTTTTGGTTGTGATACTACAGATTAAATTAGTTATGATCAGTCCTTTCAGTCAGTGGGCAGCAAACTTTTTTAATTATACAGGCAGAAAGTTTTAATTTAGATATTTTTTAAGTATAAAAAATTGAAATTAAGGGCCAAACACATTTTTTTTTTTTCTATGAGATTATTTGAAAATTAATAATTTGTGTTTTTGTGAGAAAATGGGCAATAAATATCATACTTATAAGCCAAATAAAGGTTTATGCAAAACTTGTGCAACTTTTTACTTTTTAATTTATCATTCCAATAAACACAAAGATATTTTTTTCTATATTTTAAAAAAAAATTCTATAAATATCTTTCATCATTTTTGCCTTGATGTTCGTTTTCCATGCTAGTATGGTTAAAACAGGTTATATGAATGACTGTCTTTCAATCTGATTTAGGCTATTTTAGGCCTAACCTCAAATTGCTCTGCAGAAATCTTTTCTTATTATCTCTTGCAATGTTTTACACAATCTATCTGTGGGATTTGCTCTCAGAACAATTATGGCTTTATACTTTTTTTCACCCAATTATTCTCCCCTATTCTCTCCAAGTGACCTAACTAACTCAACCTTCTGAGCAGAATAAAATCTTTGGTGCTAAGAATACATGACAAACTTTTTAGATTTTCTAAGCATTTTCTCTTTATCAAGTTGGTGTTACCTATCCACTTAAACTTTCTCATGTCATTCTTTTCTAATAAATTAAGGTCTTACAGCTTTACTGTTTTCGACTAACTTCCATACAACATAATATTTTTATCACAAGGTTTATACTACCTACCTCTAAGCTAAATCTACAAAACTCAACTAGCTAACGGAGGAAGTGACTTTCAATATTTTCTGCAAGAAGAACTTACCCTTCATATAAAACTTTCAATATTTTCTACAAGAAGAACTCACCCTTCATATAAAACCCCTTTCGTTGCTCATGTAGCCTAAATAAAAGAAGTTATAAATTTCCTATAATGAGTTGCTGCTGTAAATCACTGATGCTAGAATTACTGCATTGTCTATAATATCACCTTTGCAATGTTTGCATACAAACTGAATATCAGCACTTATCCATTTTACAACACCACTACATTTCCTGATTTTCTTATGTAATGTATGGTTGTAATCCCTTTGCATTTCATGTGTACCCAGCGTTTGCAATACCTCTGCCATTCTTGTATATCCAGTGCTCAAGAAGTGAAAGCTTTGCAAATGTATGCAAACTGTATGCAAATCTCTGCTCATTTTTTTCTTATTTTCAAAACGATTACACCCACACAGTAGAAAAACATACTAGCTCCAAAACTCACTGGACACATTTCCACTATTATAGACTTTCTGCTGCATGAAGTAAAATGTAATTAAATCAATAAAATCAATGAAAACGAAGAGTTGTACTATTTAATCTTTTAGAATTTTTGAAGAAATCTTTAGATATTTGTCTACATCATCCTAATGGAAGGTTCTATACCGTTAAAGGATTAGATGAAAGCCTTGCGATCTCAGTGACAATGAGACCACATTTCTGTGATAAAAAAGTGATTGAAGATTTGAAAAATTAATTTCTTTCAGCTCTGGTCCAAAGATGTCAAAAATGCTCAATACATGGTCAAATGCCAGCTTTATAGAGATAAAGTACTTTTGAGCAGAAGAAAATGCTGCACGTTTGTGAACGTTAGGCCTAATAACCAATTCTGCATATATTCAGTTAGTGAACTACCATTCTTCAGCACGGAAGTTAGATACCTGGTTCATTGTACCTAGATAAATAGGGTCAGGAAGAATCTATCTTGCACCATTCATTCCAATGTGGCTTGCATTATTGGCATGTATTTACTCTCTCCTTCTGGCTCGATATGGAGCATGTCTAATTCTATATAGTTGTCTTTGTTTTTGAATATGAGATAGAGAACGTTGTCTTTGAATAGGAGATGGAAGAGGAGGACCAGCAGGAGGAATTATTTGTGGAAAAGGAGAAGGTATGATATGAGCAGGATCTGCTGTGTGAATAATAAAACTTTGCATTTTTACAAAAAACAAATAGAAAAAATTACCTTCCAACCAAAGAAATCAATGTTGTTATAATGCCAACAAACCAGACCATGTGCATAAAAACGACTAATCAAAAACGTATGTTTATAATAACAAACCAATGGACTGATGGGAAATCGCTATTTGATAACTTAACAAATGGAAAGAAAGAAACCGATTGGTTTATTTTTTTAAAATAAAGGTATAAAGTTGTGGTATACAATGTTATTATTATAGAGATAGTATATAATTGCTCTAAAAATGTGGGTCAGAAAAATGGTATTGGGTTACTGTTTCAACTTTCAAACTAAAAGTGCAGTGGGGATTTACTGTATCTTTAAAACAGTAATCAATTATTTATTATTGTTATTATTGTTACAGAGGTTGTATCATTTTGTTTTTGGTTGTATTATTCCGTAAAATGGTATTATTCCGTAAAAAGTTATTATTGTATTGTTTATCATTACAGTTATATTATTCCAAAGTGTATAATGGTTGTATTATTTAACGAAATTTCAAGAAATAATTTTTGCAAAATATAAAAAAATCTGCTTAACTAAAAGGTCCAGAAAAATTGTTTGAAATTAATTATCTGCGGAATTGAATTTTTATATAACAAAATAAGTTCGCGTAGGCTGAATTTGATTTATCCAGTTGTTTTTTTTTTTTTTTTCATAACTTTTTTTAATAAAGCAAAAGTATATTCTAACACCCTCGCTAAATTTTGAAAAATTCATAAAATGGCATATGATGGGAATTAATTTTCTTTCAATCAAAGCTGAAGTACGATTAAGATGTGCTAGAATGACTCATCAGTTTTCCTGAGAATCGACTGAACAACGGGTCTCAAACTTGTTTCTAAGTTTTGACTGGGATGAAAATTAAGAACTTTTTCTAGTCACTTTGCCAACTATAAACAAATAAATGACCTGATTTATTTTCCAATCATATTTTTCAGATATTTTTAATAGCATGTGGTAGCTCGTTTTATTTGATTAAATGGTTGCACCTTTTCCTCTTCTTTTTTTTCCAAAGAAGCTTAGATTTTGGCAATAACTTACTAATTCAAGAGCATAATAGTTCTGGGATGCCTATGCTATGATAATTATAATTTTGCAAACCAAAATCAACACCAAATATGTTATTAAGAAAAAAACTTTTTAACAGTGTATTACTGAATTACATTTTGCAGTCGTGACACGCCTGTTAAGTATTGAAAATATTTTGGTTTGTCAACTCATAATATATTATAATATACTATAATATACACGGGTTTAAATAATTTATTAAGACTATGTTTCAAGAGAAAACCTTTTCATGTCTTTCAGCAATTTATGGTAATTTAAAAATTGCTCATAAAAGGCTCAGAATTGTGGAAGTGACGCAAATGTAATAATTGAAATGATTAATATGTTAAAATTAGGATATATCAATAATTGATTTAGTGAACATTATGCGGAATGACAAGCATAGTAATTCTTATGCGGACCATGAAAGATTGCCGTACTTTCCTATCAAGTTATATATGTTAGAAATTCGTTTTAGTATAAAGGTGATTTTGAAAATTTCATATGGATTGTAGTCTATTTTTTGTCTTTTTTAAATCGTTATTTTTAAGGTTTTTTTTACTGATAGTTGTAAATTTTTTTGTCTGAATTTTTATTCTCTAACCTGCTGTTGTTATTGATTATTATGACATTGCGTAGGAGATATTTCTAGAGTTTCCTTTTATTTTGAATTATTTCTTCTTTATCATTTTGAGAATCAAGTTTTAAGGCACATGCTGTCATTTAAATAGCAGGTAAAATAAGATCATTTGTTTTATACACTTATGGGTTAGGAGGGAGTGAGTGAGATGAGAGGCAGACAAGAGGCTTCCAACCCCTGATTTTTCATTGGTAGTGGTAAATCATTTTTTTCTTTAGCTCAACAATGGATAAATTTATAAAGTCAAGAAATTAAAACTGTAAAATATTTTTGATATGTTCTCATCAATAAAGTTCTTCCCTAATTCTAATTTTTTAGCTATATACATTGCGTTGATATAAAATATTTAACATTTATTTTTAGATTATTTAAACTGGATGCTCAAAATATTGAAGCACTACATATTTGTGTGCTTGAACTAATCTGTCAGAAAACAGAATATGAGAAAGTATGATTTTTATTTTTATTGTATATTTTACCTTTAATATTGTATTGGCCGACCTTTTTTGTTTGCTTTAATTATACAGTTACATAAAACATAATAAACCTTAACTGAAGACTTTTTATGCAAATCCAGAATTTCACATCCATGTTCAGCTTGTTATCCCGATTAATTTAAAATTAGAGATTTTTTTTTGAAAATTCTTTTAATGATCAGTATAACCTTTTTTTTCACTGATAAATGCAGATATTTCTGATTTTTTATAAATAATATGTCTGATTTTTAGAGATGTTTTGTCTTCCTTATACATTAAATTTAAAGAATTTCATGAAATTAAAGTTGCATGTATTATTTCAGACTAAAACTTAAGTTTCAGTGTAACACTAATGAGTAGTTTGTTTAGAACGTTGAATGGTATTATTAGCAATTTGTTTCAAGGTAAACTATAATACTGAAATCCAAAAGCTCAAATAAACACCAAAAGCAAGTGCTCAACTTATCATTTCAACAACTCTGTCTCTTGTCTCTGTTAATCATTTTTCAGGATTTGGAGGGCATAAATTTATTAGAGAAATTTTTTTCTTTGCCTCTTCTATCTTGTAAGACATTTCCTTATTAGTATCAAATGCTACCATATTCCTAAACAGTTATTAACACTTGCGATTTAACCATTAAATGTTATTACCATTGCAACTCATAAATTTGCAAAACAAAATTCTTACTTAGTTCTTTTTTTTTTTTTTTTTTTGACAGTCATAAAAAATTTTATTATGTGAGAGTAATATTACACGCTTATAGTTATCACCTTTTCCCACTCTGTGGGTTTTGAAAACTAGGGTTTATAGGGTGCAAAAATTTGATGATTGAGGATGCGCTCCTAATTATGAAGCTAGCTAATACACTTATATTGTCATGAAAATCTCTTGTTTTGGTCAGAGAAAATGCAGAACATTTATTTTTTAAAGTTTCTATAACTTATTTAATATTTCAGGCTGTTGAAAAGATTAGCGATCTTATAAAAGCTTTAGATCAAATCGAACCAAAAAATTCTTCACTGTATGCTACATTTGCCAAGTGTTATTCTAGACTGGTATGACATTTATTCCTCTGTTCAATTTAGCTATTGTATTTGTTGTTATTGTTTTACATAAAGAATTTAACTTTAAAATGTAGATTAGAGTACCAGTTTAAGAAAATTTACATGGTTAATGACATTTTTCTGTGAACTATCACTTTCAAAATCAATTTTAGATGCGATCATTGAAATTTTCTAATAAAGTAACAAACACGTTCAAACTTGCAAAAAACGTCACATACCACATATCCAAAACTGTGGTTTTTGTTTTAAGTTGTTTATATCATTCTGAACATACCAAGATATATAGCCATGTGAGAAATTTTCATCCTAAATTGTGTAAAACTTTCTTTCAGTTTTTCTCTCAGATTATTACAAGTTTAATTTGTGCTGTTGTTTTTAAAATACACCCGAAAATTAATTAATAAATCATAAGTTTTAATTATATTTCATTCCAAATGATATAACTAGATATAACCAGACAATAATATAATAAATATAATAATGGTAAGTATAACAAATTAAGGTGATTGTTTATAACAAACAAAATGATTGGTTTGCACTAGCAGATAAAGTTGATTATTTATTCATGGGAAAAGAAGGAAAAATTATTTGTAAAAATAACAAAACTTTTACAACATGGTGGTTAACATTTTGTATTTTGTATTTGTATTTTTTTTTTTTTTTAATTATTCAACTTAAAATTTGAATTTTCAATTTAAATTTTTTATCTATTTATGTTAGCGGAATGATGTTTTGAAATAACGTAAAGAAATATGGTTTGTCTAGGACTCTTTTCGTCGATGGTGCTTTGCCCAAGCTTATGTTTTGTTTTTGTCATGACTTTGACATCTGTGCGGAAAAAAAGGAGGGGGCTGTAAAGTGCTTTGACTTTAGGCGGGCATATTCCTTTTTTACCCATTATTAACTCAAAAAAAAAAAATCTAATTGGCGTTTTAGAGTCTTGGTGATTTCATGTAATAAAATAGAAACTGTCTGTTTCTTTGAAAACAAAAATAATAAAAAAACCACAGTCTTCAATATATCTTTACCTTACGTCATTAAAAAAAAAATCGGATTTGCTAAAATGCGTTTATTTACCATTTTTAGAATGTAATTATAATTAAATGATACTCCATAATAAAATACTAAAGCGTAACTCTTATGTGCATTATTAACTTTTAAATAATGTAGCTATCAGTTATATGCTTTAACAATGTAATTATTATAGGTAAAATATGTTACTTTCTTTTTTTGTTTTAACAAGATTTATATTCAACATGAATATAAATGTATTTCGTTTTTTAAATTTATTTTTTAAGCAAATAAATACGCCTTTCCAAGTTGCTAAATATTTTTCAAAAATAAAAACTATTAAAGGAATTTCTACTCATCTATTAATTTAGACGGATCAAACCAACTGCCGTAAATGATATCTATTGTCACGAAATTGTATATAGATTTCTGGTTTAAAAGTCATCTTTAAAATTTGGTACTTTCTGTAAAATTGGATGTTATTATAAATTCCTTTTTAAATCATGTTATAAACTCTGAAGCTCTTATTTGACTTTTTTTTTTATAGATTCTGTTGCTATTCTTTATATGAAATAATGAAATGCTGTACCATTTCTTTTTATATGACTTACATTAAAACCATTTTAAAAAGCTGTTTGTTTTAAATGTCTGGGTAGTTCCTTCCTAGTTAACCATGCCACACCTTGTCAAATGCCTTAGAGATGTGAAGTACAATAGGCCTGGATTCACCACAAGATTGATAGACATGTTCACAGGTAACAGTCAGGGCATCAAAACATCAAAAATATGTCTGTTCAATGTGCTGAAGATGAAATAAATGGTTGCAATGAGCAAATGCAGCCGCAATTACTTGAGAAAACCATGGACTTAAATGTGGCTTCACTTGATACTTTCAAGAGGGAATTTAGGCAACATGAATCCAAGAAGCAATTTGCTTAGTACAATCCTCTCTATCAAGATGTGTTTGAGTGGAATATCACAGAGTAGATCAAGAAAGCTGTATTATGGAGAGATATACCAAATTATTAGAATAAAATATGAAATGCAGTTTAATAAAAAAGTGTACTGACACTTATTATTAATTTTTTTATATATTTGCTTTTCAACATTTGAGTAAAAAGTACGAAGCTCTCTTGAAGTCTTCTATGTAATGAAAAAAAAAATTGTTTCAGAAATAAATAAGTAAAAGAATTCTTTATGATATAATGGAATATATATATAACCTAGAAGAATTAAATAACTGAAATATTTCACTGAAATCAAACAAAGCTAATCAGACTAATAACAATTTGACTAATAAAATACACAAAATACAAGTGAAGTAGATATTACAGAGAGATAAAACTACATTTGTAGGTACAATATTTGAGGTTCACATCTACCATTAGGTTTGATAGTTTATACTGTCTACCTTTTGGAATCTTATCCCCTGACTTGACAAAGATAAATATATGTATAAACTTCACGTAGGTGACATAAGACATTTTGAAATAAGAAATTTGTTTTCCCGCTTATAATAAACATTTTACAGACTAGACGAAAAATATCTAAAAATGTTATATTCCAATCCAAATAAAGAAGTTATCCCTATCGTAATATGCATCATTACCTTACGGAATTATTTAACAGATAAGAAGCGGTGGATAACAAGAACCATTTGGCTTTCAAGCCTGTTACTTCTCAGAACCATTTAATCAAGTTCTTAAGAAATATAGCAACAAGAAAATTAAAAAAAAAAAAAAAATGAGGAAGAAGAAGAAGAAGAAAAAACTTATAAGTATTAAATTACATTAATTCTGAGTAAATATATGAACCATATGTGACCATCCAAGCAACTAAATGAAATGACGTTTAACAAATCGTTATATCTAAACAATAGAAACCGTTATATAACGGCAGAAATAAATAAAAAAAACGTCATAAAT
>JAUZNK010056126.1:0-15378 GCA_035046665.1 Euphysa ruthae
ATGTGTACATATATTTGTTTCTATTTGGCAGAAGAATTGCAATAATGAGGTCAAAGAGATTTTGGCATTATTACATTGGACTCAACATGTTTTTCATCCATAGCTAATTATGTTATGATACAAGAACATTACTGATTACCAATTTATTTAGTGATGATAATTTTGTTGTGGAAATTACAGCAGGCAATTTATTGTGATTGATGAGTTTTAAGTCAGGTTTTTTCTGAAAATTAAAAAAAAAAGAGTTTGATAAAAAAATGACAACTTTAGATTTTTGAAAAAAATATTTTCAGTGTTGAACCCAAACATGTTCAATTCTGGTCATTTTAGGTCTAAAAACAACTTTTAAAAACTTTTATCAAAAAAAGGATACTTTTGACCCAAATGACCACTTTTCAAAAACTCATGTTTTGTGCTGTTGGTCCCAAATATTTTTTCATCAGATATAGGCATTTTTGAATTTTTTTTCTGCTGATTGAACATAACGTTAGAGAGTTATAGTTGGCATTGGCCAAAACAACAATTCAGAATCTATTTAGTTTAAAAAAAAATATTCAACACTATAAAATTGAATATGCTGATTTTAGCACCATAAATATTAAATATAAATATTACTAATCCAATATATTTATAAATAACAACAAAATATAATAAATATGGCTGTTTGAGTTTATCATTTGATGAGAAATAACATTACCAGAAGCTTATAATCATATGGAATATACTTATGTAAAACTTTTGGGAATAATATCGAAATATAAGTAATAAATAATATCCACATTACATTAAATATGATTAAGCTTCTGGTAACGTTGTTTATCATCAAAATATAAATGTGTAATAAAAAAAAAAAAGTAAAAGTTATAACTCATAAATATAACTCAGAAATATTTAAAATTCTGTCAATGCTAGCTATTATACTTGTTAAAAATAACCTGGTTTTGACAAATTAAAATTATTAGTTTTTTTGCTTAATAATTATCAAAATCATCTCTTCAACAACACAACATGTTTTAAAATGGATATTTGTGATTTCGGAAAACTTTTAAATAATCAATTTCATAAAAATACATTATCCAGAACTCAGGTTTTTCATAAATTCAATGAACTAAATGAAACCGAACAAAAAGTACTTTTGTGGCGAGCTGGGTTTACGAGAGCAGATCACAGATATATAGTATTTGCAACCATCAAATGGAAGTCTTTCGAATTGTGTTTGAAAAAAGAAGAAGTGCTGTGATGCTTTTAACAGTCATACAAAGAAATTCAATGGTATGTTATTTTAATCCTTAGTTATCGATTTGTAGTATATTAATACTATTCTGATGTTCCTTATTAATTAAATTGATCTATTACTTGTTTGGTACAAGTATTGTTATTAATTATTTTCAGGCATTTAAGTTTTGTATTTTGTTATGAATAGTGCCTAGGGCCTTTAACAGATTAAATAGTTTCAAAAAACTTAATTATTTTTTTTTGACATTTCTGGAATATTTATGATTTGATTTTGCAGGGTTTTTCCATGATATCAGAGAATTTTATCCGTTTTAATATTGATACGTTTGCCACTACTCTTTGAGAAATGATCTTATTTTACCAGAATCTTTAGATTTTTCAATCAACGTAAGTTATATTGAACCTGATAACTTTATATTGGCAATTTTAACGAAAATATTGAAATTTTCTTTCAGTTTTTATGTTATAGTTGAAGAAGGTACTGGGGGTCTATTAATCATTACAAACCTTTACCATCACTCAAGCGATTTTGATTTGAGTGCAGAATGGCTATTCTTTACAGCAAGTCATGGAGAATCACCCTGTAAAGGCATAGGTGGTACTGTAAAACGTACAGTGGCAAAAGTAAGCTTACAAAGATTGAAAATAAAGTAAAGTTATCAATATAGATGAACTGAAACCTGCAGACTTTGTAGCATGCAGGTATGACAAGTTTTGAGGGATTGGAATGATAGAGGAAGTTAATAAGCTCAACAAAGAAATATTCATTAAATTCATGCATCCTCATGGTCATCTAAGAAATTTTCATGGCCAGAAAGAAATGAAATATGTTGGATCCAATTGACGATACAATAGCTGATATTGAAATACTTTCAAAAGGATCAGGATGTTAAAGGATATTAGTAATTCAGATTATGATTAAATCATGAATGATGATGTATAAATATAAAGCTTTTTTATAAATTTTATAGATTTAAATGTGTTTAAAATGTGACCTTTGAATATTTAGGAAACTAAAAAATAGTTTTTTTGTTTCTGTGATTTCAAAACAACCACACAAAAAAATTAAATGATATCATTCTACAAACATCAGTGACACTTAAGTTGATGAATTCTGAAAACTCCAAATTCAATTCTACTTGGCCACACCCATTTTTAGTGATTTGCGTACATAGCATAAATCTTATTTTAAAATTAAATTTTCAGCAACTTCTGTTGAAGCAATGAACTTGAAACGTATTTTTTTGGATTCTACACCTTCAAAAATACACAG
Source organism: Euphysa ruthae (assembly GCA_035046665.1). NCBI lineage: Eukaryota > Metazoa > Cnidaria > Hydrozoa > Anthoathecata > Corymorphidae > Euphysa > Euphysa ruthae. Next base: position 2,510 of record JAUZNK010056126.1, read on the forward strand.
ACACCAAATTTTACACCTGTATCTTTTCTAGAACCATTTTTACAAGCTATAACACAGAACGCGTAATTTTGAGAGATTATAACTCGAGAATCACTTGGAATTGGAAGCTCATATTTTGGGAGATTTATTATTTTTAAAAGTACTATTTATGGTGCAAAAATCATGTCATGGATTTACTACCCTTATACAAAGTTTATATTTACATACTATGGGCAAAAAAATATATTTAATTTTTGAAAATTTTTTCGTAAGTATCAGCTGAGTAACTGCTAACAATTAAAATGTTTGTATTCAGTTATAGGAATGAGAAGAGGAAGTTTTTTTTTGTCTGAAACTTGTTACTATAATTAGCTGGTTGCTTACGAGATAAAGCCAGTATCTAGAATTGGATTTCATGTAAAAATTTATTGCAAATTGTTATATATTCTTTAGATAGCCGATAAACTATTGGCTTCTTTTGGACAAGATGTACTTGATGCATTATTTTGGACAGCGGCTGAACCACGTGGACGGAAACGAGAGCATGTTGGAATATTACCTCATCTTATACTTTCTCTTGTTTATGTCTGTATCTTTTCCTTGTTTGAAAAAGTATTACATTCTTATAATGACCAACACCATTCTTCAGCAAAAAATTGAATAAAGAATTAATGCGTAATGTATTATAAAATAGAAAATTGGTTTATTTTGGCAAATTTTGATTTTCCAATTTTGTGGAATCTTTATTGAGTTTGAGTTAATTTAATTTCTTATGATTATAGGGCATTGGTCCATCTGTATTATTTTTTTGGTTTCATTGTTAACCTTGAAGTTTGGTGAAGCATGGCAGGAAAAGAAACTAAACCTTGGTTACTTGGTGAATTAAAGTAAATTTTGGCTTGTTACCAACATAAAAAAAGAATTGACCAAAGAAAAATATGCTAATATCGATTTAGAAGGCATCTAAAAAAACTGGTGCAATGAATGAGAAAAAAAATTATCATTTTGCAAAAACACAGTCACATACAACCTTTTCTTCCAAAAGTTACAAAAAATAATATTACTATAGCTACATTCAAGAACATAACCTGGACTTTATTATTTTATTTATAAACCTTTAAATGATGTTATCAATAAAGTATTTATACCTACATATTCGGTATCCAACTGACTGTATTAGATAAAGCTGTTCTCATAACAGACATGTTTAGGAAAAGCAAGATATATTTAAAAAACAGAACTTTCTTTGCAACAATTTTGCTGCATTTTGGAATAGTGATTACAGAAAACAATTAAAGATAAAAAGATTTGTTTACATCAAGAAAATTATGAAAAAGAAAAAAAAAATACAAATAATCACAACTATTACATGACTAACAGGGTGAGTGTAGTGAGTTAGTGTGGGAAAATGGAATTTTTTTAATCTCTTTAAAAACGATTTAATTTTTTTTAGAACTCAAATGTTTATTCATTAAAGATAATTTTTTTTAAGAATGTCTCATATTTTGTATGAAGCAACTGATATTAATATTCCTGTTATCTCTCAATTCAGTTTTCAATTCAACTAAATTTAAATACGAAAAATTTGATTGCTCTCACTGGTCACTGAAATTTTTCTTGACTGAATTGAATTTATCTTGAACTTTTTAAAAGAAAATTTTTGTTATTTAAATCTTTAATGATTAATGAAGTGATATTTTTATAATTTTTAAATTGTCTATTATGTTATAGAAAAATAATGATCTGTGTTATCCTTGACTATTTACATAGCTTTGCATACTCTACTTTACCTCGGGCAAGCTATTGTGCTAAATGTTGCTTTGAATTCTTTTAACAAAGCTTTACTAACTATTATGATTTCAAATCAGGTGTGTAAGTTATTTTTTTTAGCTTGGACCCAATTATTTGATCTAGTTTATAAACCTTATAGCTATTAGTCGTTTCTTTTAGTTTTCCTTAGTTTTCAATCCTTAAGCAGGATTTGGCATTGTTTTGTTTTCAACCCACTCTTTTATCAAAATTTGATTTCCTTTTAATTTTGGCTATTTCATGTTTCTGGCAAAATAACGAAACAAATGAAGTAATTTAAAAAATAATAATAATAGTAACTTTTCTACAAAAATAATGGTTAAAAATAGTTAAAATCCTGCTCACTTAAATTTTTGACTTCACTAAGTGTGCACTTACTTGGTTTATTTAAATGTCAGCCTAATGGGCCTAAAATAAGAGAAAATTTAAGGGTTAATCTATATTTGAATTTTTTTTTTGTAATATTAACCATAGTTTTAAATTGCAAATGTAAAAAATTAATTTTTTATTAACCAATTAAAAAAAAAAAAAAGCATTTGAAAGTAAAAGAAATTTAATTTTCTTAACATAGGGTATATTTCCATGTCTTCTAATTATGGTGTATTTTCATAGCATATCTTTAAATCAAGGTGTATTCTCATATATTTTTCAATCAGGCTATTTTTTCACAACGTCTTCAAATCAGGATAAATTCTCCTATCATGTCATCAAATCAGGGTGTGTGTTTTCATATCGTATTTTCAAATTAACCCTTAGACTCCACTGTGTGTTATGTTTTCAACCCTAGAGCACACTGTGTGTTTGATAGTTTTCACTTGTTTACAAAAATGTAGATCCCAGAACAGAAGCAATGGTTAGATTAGGGATTTGTTTTTCTACACTATTCCCTCAAAAATCACGAAAAAAATCATGCCCGAAAATATTTGGGCATGATGTATTGAAATAGACCCTTGCCCAAATATTTTTGGCCATTGTGAACTTTTATTTTGAGTACGATTTATGACTGGTTGATGACTTTTAAATGACTTGAGGTGGTGCTTCCAATGGTTGAAAACCTTGGAAAAAAAATGGCTGCGAATAATTCCCAACTTGCTTCCTTATCATTATCATCTGATTTAATTGTAAATTATGATAAAATAATTTTGCAATATGTTAGTGAAAATGATTAAAACCTGGATGAGGATGCTGTAAATGATTTATTTAGTGATAGAGAAGGAACAGAGTGTGAATTTTTTGGATTTTTTCAGATGATGATGACGTCTATTCTGCTCCAACTTCAAATAATTCTAAACTCATCCGTCCTGGTTTTGATATCAACAAATGGGTAAATGGGGATACCAGTATTGAGGACAATGCTCACCAATCACCTTTATTTACAGCCTTGCCAGGGTTTGATATTGAAATACCTGACAATGCAATTGAGATGGATTTTTAAAATTTTTTTCTATCAGATGAATTGTATAAAAGTATTACGTTAGAGATAAATAAGTGTGGTTTCAGATTTTTTATTAAAAACACAAGTAAAGCAACACTCAAATGTGAATTTTTGGACTGGGAATGGCATGAATGAAATGCTTTCTTTGCCTTAACTTTTTATATGGGCATCGTAAAAACAAGCTCGGTAAAGAGTTATTGGTCCACTGACCCGGTTTATGCCACAGAAAACAGTCATGACCAGGCGTAACTTTGCGAACATATTATTTTTTCTTCACTGCTAATATCCTATAGATTACCCTTCAAAAGGGGAACGTGGATATAATCCAACCAAAAAATTGGGCAAAAGTTTCAGCATAATCAAAAGAAGATTCGATTTTAGGATTTTTTTTTATGTTTATTTTTGTCCTTTTTTTTTTTTTTTTTTTGAAGAGACAGAGGTCTAAAAACAAGCCTTCACTGAAATTTTACACTTGAATGGAACTGAAGTTATGACCAATAGTGTAAACAGAGATTTTGTTGTTTTTTTTTTGCTCAAAATGGCCAGACCCCAACAGATGCATTAGGAAAAAATACCTAGCGCGTTAAGAGTTAAAATTGAAAAAAAAACTGGTGGAAACTATACCACAATAAAAACTGTAAATATCAAATATATACTATGATATAACAGAAAAGTACACATAATAGTATCTTACAACAGAAAGTTATTTAAAAAAATCCAATATTATCTCACTGAATGTGTCAAAATTTTCATTAGAAAATTTGTCAAAAGCTGAAAATGTCAAATGAAAAGAACGCAAATAAAAATATTACTCAGAACCATTTGACCTTTTCTTGTTACACCAAAAAATTAATGATAATGGATCAATTCACTCACATTTCTGTCATGCCGTCATCAAGTTGATGCAACTACAGTATAAATTTGCAGAGAAACTTGCCAAAAACTAAAAAGAGTGAAGAAAAATATTACTCAGAAATATAATAGATAGACAAACAGAATAAAAATACATGAAGTTTAAAATACATGAGCTCAAACAATCATCAATTCTCTCGCAGAATGGCACACAAAGAGTATTTAAGGGTTATGTGTTACACAAAAATAGTCGCATACATGTGATGAATTATTACACACAATTATAAAGGAATTACAACAATATTCAATATCAGAAATATTTTATTGAGTCAAAGCAAATCAAGATTGACATAACAAAATCTTTAAAAACTTGAACAACAATTAACATATGCAGATCAGTGTTTTTAGTAACATAGCTAGCTATCTAGTATTTCATCAAATCATTCAATCAGAAATGCAATGGAAACAGAGAAATTTTAAGTATAGTTATATATATAAACACATATATACACTCTACAGACTAGAAAGTATTCTCGAGCAAAACCAACTGCCAGACAATCATAATATCGATTCAAAATAAAGTAACACACACACACACACACACACACACACACTAGAAATGGCAAGTAAATCAGGAAAATACCCAGAGATTTACATTATAAATAAAAAAAAGATTACTTACTACAATCAGAACCTGTTTCATATAGTTTTAGATCATTATCTGATATATTTCCACTCAGTTAGTTAAAGTTTAACTTGAATTTACCCATGTATGTTTGTTAGTTCGTTTGTCCATAATGCTCGTTCTCAATAACAGTCTATTAGTTTTTTCTGGTATTTCTATGTTTTTTATATCAATTTTTAGATAACGGTTTTAACATGTCTTCGGAGAAAATTTATATTAATGATCAAGGAAAATATTTAGTTGTTTCATCTGATGTCAAATTAGATTAAGTGTCCGTTTAGTCCCTTATAACTTTTTTCAGATGATAAAACACAACTGGTTTGTTATCAAAATTCTCCTAGACAGGTCATAGAAAGTGGAATGAAACATACATGAATTTATTCAAATAATAACTTTAGCCTTGTATCTCTCTTAAAAGTAATTTTATTTGAGATAAAGGCTTAAAAAAAAGTGTTTGATGTATTTTTTCAAAGTCTGGGGGCTATTAGTCGCGTAGTATTTATTGTTATTCATTTTACAATTATCCTTAAGTGTAGCTTTATGTCGGATATCATTGATTTTGTATATACTTATAAATACATTTTATATCTACCAATACTAAAATTTGAAATACTACTACTATTCATGATGTTATTATTGTTTATTTAGTTTATAGAAATAAAGACGAGTGTCTTCAAAAGATTTGAAAAAAACAATTTGTTTCAAATTTGCTGCAGTGGTATATTTATAGCAATTAATATGTATTTATTATTTTCTTTGATTTTAATTTTAATTAATTAACAAATCCACTCCAATTATTCACTATGAAAGCCAACCCATAATTTGGAATCCTTAAGTTACTTCACAAGCAGGTGTCATGCTTTTTGTCTAAAATCATAGTTTCCATATTAAAATAAATTTTGACCCCAAATCATGTAAAATTTGTCCCAAAAATAACAAAGCTTTGATTTTTATAAATTTTTGGACTGTGTAAAGAGTCTGTGTGATGTTAGAAAGAATTATTTCTCATAATTTGATGTATGTCCGCTATTTTTAAGTGATAATAGGCTTAATCTAAAACAGTTTTAAATTTTTCTTTGCATATTGAAATGTCCTTATTTATCCATGGTCCTATTAATCATTAGTTTTTAAATTTAAAAATGATTAATTAACACGTTGGCTGCAGAGCTCTCTTTTGCCTAATGCTGAATCTACAGTGGCGTGGTCTCACTGCAATATCCATTTTGTTTGGTTCCATTATATTTGCTAAGGCTATGTTTCAAAACTACCAAAAGTATTACCATGGTAACGATATATATTCATTGAGGATTTTTTGTACTGAAACTTGAAAAAATAAAATGAGATACGTGCATACTCCTACTTCAGCATTACAGAAAAATTTTAATGGACAGTTATTTCACCATTGCACATCGTTATATAGTATTTCAACTTTATTAGCAACCCTGGTTTGAAAGTTGTCTGTGAATTTCTTTTTTTTTTGTTTTTTACAGACAATTTCATTGAAATTATGGTGTTAGAAACCATTTGCTATGCAGTGGAGGAAATAGACAAACAGCGTCCATTCAAAAGGAATTCTCGTTTGAAACATTGGAGACAAATTAACGATGAAAATATGTGGCAGTTTCAAGGCGTTCTTCTTCGTATGTCAGGCCCTGAAATAATTATTTAAAGCATTCCTGTCACGACGACCATCACATTAGCAAACTTCACTAGTCACCAACAACCTCTTCCAGTCATATCTGACCCGCATATCTTTTGGTATTTCCCTGTCATCTTAAAAATTTGCCAGAAATATTATTTTGTAAATAAGCCAGATGATGTAATAGAAAGAAACAAAATAACATAGTGGAAGTTCTGTATGATAGGTCTACCTTTATGATAGATTTGATTGAATATTTAGTTAATTGTAACACTGTACATATCTTTATTTATGATAAAGCTCTTACTTTTTTTATTAATTTATATAAACAATACATAATATATAAAAAAAAAATAAGTGGATCTGACTGCGTAGTTTTCGTTTTTCCATCATTTTGTTCGTCTGTTGTGCATTATGTTTGTTTGGTAAAATTATCTAATGCATATTCAGACCAATTTTATGAACCCATTATTTTCATCTTTTACCCTAAAAAATATAGGGAAAGTATAATTATTTTCAAAGATCTTGTTGGGTTCACCTAAATTTAGCTGTAAATAATATTCAAGAAGATCAAATCAAGTTAAATATTTTCTTGCAAATAAAAACTGCATAAAATCTTGATAAAATATACATCAACTCATAAATTATGAAATGTAGGAGTGTATATATAACTATCATAATTGTAGTTATAGTGCAGTGGGCATTACAAATAGTTAAAATCTATGATTAAATAATGACCAGAAAAAATTATGTAATACTCTGAGGCTTTTTCAAATAATAACAAAAATGAAGTATATACAAAAAAATTAAGAATGATTTTAGTTGGAACATAAATATATAAACAAATGGAAATAACAACAATTTTCATTATAATACAACTGGGTAATAAAACCTAATAAGTTCCAGCATAATGATGAGAAAGACAATAAGTTCAAGTTAATGTGAAACGACAAAAAAAAAAAACGAAAAAAAACAGTTAACTTCTTTTTGTAAACAAACAAGTGAAAGCTCACACCTAAAGTTAAACATATTTTTTAATCACGTAGTCGAACATCGTCTTTTCAAACATGTAGAGTAATTGAGAATTTCTATCAGTTTGTTTTTAATGATGATGGGTAAAAAATAATAAGTTCAAAATCTTATACTATCTTATAGCTAGTTGCAAAACAGATATAAATAAGGAATAGAAATGACAGTAAAAGATAAGGTCTAGCTAAAAAGTTTTTAAAATTTCAATACCTTTCATTTTTACATCTAAATTGCCAAAAATTGGAGGAAACAAATACACACAAAAACATACCATATATTGTCCAATTAATCTTTATATGATTGCATCAATTCTTTCTTGTAAACCAATAACATATTTATAAAAAAAAACTAATATTTTAATGTATTTTTTTCTTATACAATGAAAACACATTTGGACCTCGCAAAGCGAAAGTTTGAAAAGGAAAAGTTTGAAAACGGTTTTTTAAATCCCCACATGTATTTCAAATTGACGGGCCGTTAGGTTTTATTGTTATAAACTAAAGCTACTTTTTCATTTGAAAATTTTTTAAATGTAAAACTAACTTTTCACTAAAATCTTTTTTTATGAGTGTGTTGTCCACAAAATAAATAAAACCTAGTAATGTTTTTATGTCCAAAACCATGAAAAAAAAAACCAATATGGGACAAAAAAATTAGATCTTAAATGTTAATAGTATTTTTGTAAAAACATTTTAAACTTTTTTTGCTTATATTTTTTAATTGTTCGTGTGTGCACAACAACATGAGTAAAATGTTATTTTTAGCAGACTGTTTAGAATACTGAATAAGTGATAAAACTGAAAACATTCCAATGTCTTTATTAAAAGAACAGGCTGTAATCTGACAAAAAACAGTGTATCTTGGCTTAAAGATTTAATTTATTTTGTCAGATACAAAAAAACAATCTCATGAAAACTAATTTTAAAATTCTTGTTGATCATGCTGTTATTCATATTACGTAGTGCGAATAGTCAACATTCTTTTTCATCACGATATGTTCAAATTTAATGCGAATAAAAAGCTTTGATGTTGATCATGCTATCTTTCATAACATGTAATGCCAGTAAAAAACTTTCTTGTTTTGTTTATATTGCATATTTTTATTTCAATCATCAATCATAGTAAAAAAAATTTTTCTGAAATATCATTGATATTTTTATTTCAACACTAATTTGTTACTTACTATATGCAAAAATATTTACCGTTCAGATATTTTCCTTTGATCTTTCGGCTAGGTTCTAGAATACCTCGCGCTTTTTTTTACATCCAGTGACATATTTTTTATATGCAGTGACATAGGTTCAGGGTACAGTTATTCTATTAGTTTACATCCAGTGATGATTCAAGAATCATGTGATTCAAGTCAATCAGAATGAAATCAAGTTTGAATCAAGATATCTAAAATGTGAGTATACCCATAGTTGGCACTGATGAAATGCCTACTCACTACGAGTAAGTATACTTGTAGTTGGCACTGAGATGAAACCCACCTATTACGAGTATACTTGTAGTTGGCACTGGGATGAAGCGCACCTGCTACGAGTGAGTATACTCGTTGTTGGCAGCGAACGTGTTAATTAAATAGTTAAGGTTGATGCAAGATCAGACAAACTTTTTATAATTTGTTAACATTTAAAAAGAAATTTTTCATTCAATTTCCAAATGAAATATGTAGATATTTATTTTATATTTGTTGACCAATTTATTCACTGTATGATATTATACTGTAAATCAATGGTCATAAAAATTTCTGTTAGAACTTTTTAAAAACTTTTTTTATTTAATTTTGTTTTTTTGCTTCCATAAGTCATTATGGTAATACTTGTTTCTGTCTTTTTTAGATGCTCGAGAACGTTTCCATTATCTAATCTTGTTGTTAGTTGTTGCTTTAAGAAATCTTGCGGAATATGATTGGAACCTAGGTAATGTGCTGCTTTTTTAGAAGGTTGCTTATGTTATTGCTTGAATAATGCATATAAAAAATAACAAATTGAATTGATAGATTGGTGGTATAAAATATTTCATACCTTTGTTAAACTTGTTAATAACTCATTCCACTGTGAAATGATATGTGTGTAAAACTTCTGTGATCCTCATTCTTTTTATTTAACATATTTTTGTTGTCAAGTTTATTAAGATATAAAGCTTTTCTGCTTTACAAAGGTTACAATTATTTGAGTTTAATTTTCCTTTTATTCTCTTAATGATTGTCCAATATATTAAAGGAGTGATATTGTTCTCTTTCAATTTCCATACTTATTTTTACAGAATGGTTTCATTTTTATACTTTTTGTTATTGAATGATTTTGTGTGATTTCTGAATCTTTATTTAAATTGAGTTTCCAAGCGACCAATGTATATGCGTTTTTCATTATTAGTAGTGCTGGAAATTTCCGCTTGGTAATTATTTTTTTTCTGAAGACATTGATTATTTAGTACAGAAGGTTTTTTATTTCTACTATTGCATCCAAACTTTTCTTGCTTGTGTGTCAAGATGTTTATATTGTGTGAAGATATTACAGATGAGATATTTCTCATGTAGGTACTAGCTTAAGTTTAAATTATGATTTTTCAGAGAATTTCAAAGATATCGGATCTTTGAAATTCTCTGCAAATACATTCATTAACTTTTTTTAAATTTCGTATGGCATTAAAAAATGGTTATAAAGAGAATTTTTCAAACATATAACCACCTGCTGAAAATTCTTGTTCGATGGCCTTGGTCTCATTTATGGCCCAAAAATTGTTTTTTTTACTTTTCTCAATAATTTTCTAATATTTTTTGGTCATTTTGAAAATGCTGTTTTAAGCCTAAAAATTATATTTTTAAAATCTGCTTGATATCAATTTATTTTTTTTTTATGGTTTTAAAATAGTCAGTGTGACTTGTTAGAATATCTCTTTTGTTGTAATCCTGCTAAATTTTTGTATAAAAAAATAATTTGTCGTGATGCTTAGCAGCTGCTTGGACCTTGCGCCAAAAACAGGTAAAATTTTGTCTTAGAAAAAACACTTTGAGGCATTGAGAAATGTGATTCTTCCATTGTCAAAGTAATTTCTAGGTGTCCATTAATCATTACGTCCTCACTTTTGTTTTTCTGTTTTTTTCCAAGATAAACTTTGCCATGGACAACAGAAAATTTTGCTTAATCCAGAGGGTTTTATTAATTTTGAGGCTCTTAAACAAGTTTAGGCTTTAAAATGACAACTTTCAATATTTTCCAATCATTTCTGCTCAAATTCTTGCGAAATTGCTAATTTAATAAATTAATAATTATTAAGATACTATTTCTAACTCTTTTTTGGAAGCGGGGAGTTTCCAAGATAACATCTCCTAAAATAAATTTTTAAATCTTTCTCAAGAAATTAGATTTTGGTTCTGTTAAAAGTTTTTTTAGTGCTAAAAATGGTTTTTGGAGACATAATTTGGTGTATTATAGCCTATCCAGAATTACATCTTTTCTTGGTTGTAAAGGTTCGTTGTGTAAAGTCTAGAAATAATTATTTTTGTTTTTTACGTTTGTATTATGCTAAAGGACAATTTCAAAGACCTTTTGACCAATATGAGAACTAATGGAAATCTTTGCTTTCTTCTTGTATTTGGAAATTTTTTACTTATCGAGGGTGCATTAATCATTAGTACTTTTTATAATTTTTTTTTAGAATATGCAATGAATTCATTTGCTCCATTTGCTGCGGTTGTAATTGGTTCAGAATTCCTTGTAGACTGGTTTAAACATGCTTTTATTACAAAATTTAATAATATTCAACCTGAGGTAACGCAATATTGTGTCCATTTAATATTTTTTCAATTTTTTGTTTTTTTTTGTCTAACAAATATTTCTCTCATACTAGTTTTTCTAAATACCTTAAAAACCCTAATATTAACAACTTCATTGATTAAAAGTCTTAAAAATAATAAAGCCTCCAGCCCTAACAGTATTCCTTTAATAATTTTAAAAACGTTCACTGAAGAATTTTCTGTAATTTTATCTCATTTATTTAACATATCATTTTAAAATGGTGTCTTCCCAGATGTCTTAAAATTTTCATCTGTAATTCCTCTTTTTAAAAAAGGTTCTAAATTATATTTTTCAAATTTTTGAAAAATTTCTTTTTTGTTGAATATAAGTAATTTACTTGAAAAACTCATTTATTCTCAACTTTACAGTTTTTTAACAATGTATAATTGCCTTAATGAAATGCAGTTTGGTTTTCGAGCTCTCAACAAACCATGCTCTAGTTCATATAACAAATTCGCGAGGCACTTGATCGTGGACATTGTGCTTTCAGAATAATTTTTGATCTCAAAAATGCCCTTTTTACACCATGGACCATGGTTCTGGTGGTTTTGCGAGTGTTTGGCTTAAATCATATCACTCTAACCGTAAGCAGTTTGTCTCTGTTAATGGTTTTGAGTCTTCTCATGGCACAGTTAGCTGTTGTGTTCCTAAAAGTTCAGTTCTAGGTCCGCTGTTATTTTTAGTCTACATAAATGTCCTTGTTTTTTCAATAAAATATTCAGTTGTACATCACTTTGCTGATGATACTTATACTCTATATATTAACCAATTAATGTCAAGCCTTTTTAAAAACAATACTCAATCATTTGGTATCAAATGAAAGACAAAAGCATGCGATTTCCAAAAAGGTCTCATTTGTCTCAATAGCAGCTGCGGTTCAATAGTTATGACTGTTTGAAAGCGCAAATTTCATCAAATTTCCTGTCAAAATTTCTTAACCTTTTTGACATGAAATTGGGGACAAAAGTGAGTGTCAGGGGGTAAGTTTTGACATATTGGGTCATAACTCAACCAAAAAAATTCTAAGCAACCTAAAATTTGGCAAGCAGATACAAAAAATAATTTCTCACTAAAAACCATAATTTTTAAAAAAAAAAATTTCAGGGGGAAGATAAGGGCTTATCAGGGGGTAAATTTTAACATATTGGGTCATAACTCAACCAAAAAAATTCTAAATGACATATTCTTACACAAAGCAATAAGTTTTTTTTGAGCAATTTTTTAACAGGGTAAGATGTTTGTCTTTCAGGAGGAAATTCAAAATAACATATAATTTGGCAGGTAGATGCTGAAAACAATTTTTTACAAAAAGCCATATATTCCTTTTGAGAAGTTTTTAACAAGACAAAATATGGGGCGTTAAAAGGGTTAAATGTTCAAAATACTGAAAACACAAAATTTGATGACGTTTAGTTACTAAAATCTTTTGCTTTACTGGATGGAATATGTCTGATACAAAACTTTACACAGTAATCTGAAAACGTGTTAAAAAAAAAAGAAAAAAAAAATGAAAAGGAAGGTAAAAAATATATTAAATTTTATTGTGTTAAAAGCATAACGAGCGTGGTTATTCCAGTCCCCTCGTTAAACAAATATAACGATACTATTCATGAAATTACACAAAAAGCATTATTGAAA
>JAUZNK010056137.1:0-10611 GCA_035046665.1 Euphysa ruthae
TACTTAATTACTTACTTACGTACTTACTTACTTACTTACTTACTTACTTACTTACTTACTTACTTACTTACTTACATCACTTACTTACTTACTTTTTAAAGGAAAAAAATAAAAAATAATGTAGGGCCCAAATCGAATAATTTTTTATTAAAAATTCAAATAGAACTATTAATCGAAAAATTTAAATGAAAACGTTGTTGACAAATTTTACCTGTGAAAAGTTAATTGCAGTCTCACCAAAGTAATGAAACCTGCTTAGTGATTGAGGGTTCAGGGCAATGTACATGGGAGGTACATGTAACTTTGATACGACGGATATTAGATCAATAAGTATTTCAATAAATGGTGGATTTTTCAATTTACCATTTGAACTAATTGGTTTTTGAATCAGTGGTGCTTCGCGTCAGAAAATTTCTGGATTAGATGTTATATAGATTTTTGGTTCAACAGATCATTTAGTCGGTGACTGTTAGAATCAGTTATCTTCGGAATAAGCTATTTTTAGATCTAAAGATTTTTTCTTATAATTAGATTTTTATCTCTTTGAGTGTTTGTATCGAAAACCTAGAAATAATGAGTTGTGAGGTCGGTAAATCTTTTTTTCAGCGGATATTTGAATTACTGCATCTTTCAACCAGCATATATCAAAGGCATATGATTTTTTGATATAGTTGTATAATCCATTCAATCAGGTTAAATTTTATTCGGAAAATCTTTATATCAGTATATACTCTTTGTTTTAACCTTTGTTTTAGGGTCAGTGATTATATGGATTAGTGGCCCTTTGGATCAAAGTGTATTTAGACCAGTGATTTTTTTTGATTATTGAATCTTCAAATTGAGGGATTTTTGTACCAGGGTATTAGTGGATCTTTAGATCAATCAATTTTTGGATCAGATGCTTTTTGGATTGAAAAATCTGTGTATCAATGAATATATTGAGTAGTGGATCTTTAATTGATGGAGTCAATAGATTTTTGAATTAGATCAGCGGTTCTTTTGATTATCGATTTTTAGATCATGAATACTTGGTTCATAAATTTTTTTTTCAGATTAGTGGTTCTTTCAATTTTTGGATCAGATGATCATTACACTAGTAGTTCTGTTGATCAAAAGTCATTTCGATTGGAAGATCTTTAGATCAATGCATATTTCGATCATTGTTTCTTTGTTTTTTGAATCGTTTTATCTCTAAACAAGCATACTATTGGATTAGTGGATCTATGAGTTTGTGAATCTTCAAGTGAGAAATTCTTAGAATATTTAAATCAGTGTATGAATATATGGATCAGTAAATCTTTGTACTAATGGATCTTTGGATTTGAGGAAATTTAAATCTGTGGAGCAATTCATGAAAAACAGCCAAAAAACTTTTTGATGTCGAAAAAAACGGAATGAAATAAATTAAATATGGAGCCAGTACAACAATTTGCTTTCAGTTTTGCCTTATGTCAACAAAAACCACTTTCAACGGTATATGCAACGGTATATGGAACGGTATATGCAACGGTATATGCAACGGTAAATACTTCATTGCATTTCACTTTTTATAACAAAATAAAGTTGCTTCTATCACTAGTTTACAAAATTAATATCACCGTTTCAGTGCAAATAATCTTGAAGCCAAAATAAATTTTTTTTTTGTTTTTTTCACTAAAAAGTCCAAAATATATAAGTTATAATTTCAAGTTGCCGTTTTGCAGCATTCAAATTTAAAGTAGAAAAAGCCATGCTGGTCAGTAGCGACAAACGATAATAAAACAATAAAATTTCAAAGCCACGAATAAGTTAAAGCAAAATCAAATTGCATTAAAGAAACACGCAATAAAAACGAGTAATTTAAAAATTTCTGAACCTTTTAGTTAAGCAAGTAAACAATAAGAAAAATTCGTGCTTACTTCCCTACTGTGTACAGTATGTATGAGAGTATGAGCTGTTTTAATAATAAAAAAAAATTTTCAGAAGGAATTGACAGAGTCTTTTTTGACTTGATGATAAAATTATTTCCAAGTTCAAGTGTATCAGGAAAATTTTTATTTAGTTTAAACCACGTGAGTTGTTGAAGCCTACATAAATACGGATTTAAACAACGCGATTGGCTGAAGCCTACATGAATAAGGTTTTAAATTGCGCGAGTGGTTCAAACCTACATGAATATGGATTAGCAGCTTGATGTTGAATTGGAAAAACATAAAAAAGATAAGCCAAAAATTCTGACTCGATAATTCTAGGATTTTGTAAATATAGATAGTGAAACACATATGGAAGTTAGGCTCCTGCAAAAGCGCAGAAAGTTGGACAGTATATGCTCAACAAGTGACAAGTTTTTTAGGTATATAGATTTCGAGTTTGAATCTTTGTGTCACAAAAATTAAGCAGTGCTTTTTCACATTAAGTTTGATTAAATTAACATTTCCACTAATTCTAATATCTTTGTCTGAATTGTTTAGGATAGCGCTGTAATAATACTGGTTATGAGAAAACTTCATGCTAAAATATCGCATTTCTCCGCAGATAACATTGAGCTTATTTATTGATAAAGCGCTGAAAACCATGGACATACCTGTTGGTTGCCTTATCTACCGTGAGCTTTTATTAGGATAAATAAAATGTGGTACAAGCGCAAAAAAATTTAATCAAAATTATTCCAGACAAAATCCTTTATTCGCTAGTAACTTAGTTAACTTTTAATTATTTTTATTTCCTTGCGGATCATTAAATTTTGCATTAAAAAAAATGAGATAGTACATCTTCTAGTGGGCTTATCTATGGAGGAAATAGGGTATTCATGATATATATACATCGAATGACTTCATGAAAAGAATAGAATAAACATTTCCTGGATACATATTTTAGATTTTTATGTAGAAACTTTTAATACAAATGGATAAATTTTCATATTCCTCAATCGAAATTGCAAAATTTTAGGAATTTTTATTATACCTGGATTTATTGAAGTATATTTTCTATGGAGAAAAAGTTATAATCAATCATTGTACTTAAAATTTTTGTCTAAGATTTTTACTGTATAGGAATTCCTAATCCTATATTGCATGCTTCTGGAATTATTTTTATCTTTTTTCTCACTTTTAAGAAAGATTTTACTAAAAAAAAGAACAAAAGTCCATAGTGAAATGGCTTCTTACCTCATCATCATCCGGGTGACTGAAAACTATTTCCGCAGTACAATGTTCCAAATGTATAACATAACTTGTTGACTCGCTATCTTGGTGGTCAAACTCGAAAAGTAAATTTTGGTATAGTGCACAATAGCGTTCATCCCAAGCACGATCTTTGCAATTTCTTCTCCTGTATAGCAAACCTTTTTTAGTAGCTGTTCTTCGGGATTCTTCAGAAATAAAGCGTAACCTGTGCTCGTCTATTAGATGATCCATCTATTGATCTATTTTGTATAAATATGTGACCATCAATAGTCGTTTGTGCGCACCGGAATTCTTTTTAAATCGCAAAAAGAATTAAGCAAATGTTTGTATCTGATTTATTTTGATAATTATTTTTCTAAGTACAAAAAAACTCATAATTAATGTATAAATAGCAATTTTATTTTTCTAAACTTTTCATTTTAATTAGAAATTATGCTTTTTTAAATTTATTATTCAATAATATATCGAAAAACTTCACCATGAATATAGCCAAAAAATTTGAAAATAACAAAATCCAAAACAACAGAAAGAATAAAAATACTACAAATACTGTTTTAAATGAAGCATGCCTCATTTTACTTATATAAAAAAGACAAGGTTTGGGCCCAGCTTTTCATACCTTTTCCAAAACATTTTTATTTCAATTTCAATAATACACAATCAATCTCTATAACTCGCTTTTAAACCTAAAAGGTCGTACTTTAAAATGTAAATGTACACTACCAAAGAATTAAATCCCCAAAAAAAAGTTTAAAATAGCAAGTGCTTACTTTAGTTTGTCTTTCTTTTTTCATAAAAACAGATAGAAACTCCCTTCCTCAAAAAAAGCTTTGCAAGTTATGTAAGATTTCAGCCAACATCTTTGTTTGCTTTAATATTTTACAGACCAGAATTTATTTAAGAAAAATGCTATTTCTATCTCATTTAGCCTCGCTCTGTCGGGGGCATTACGCTAAACATTACAATCTAAAATAAAATCATCAAATAGTACCAAATTTTTGTGCGTAAATAAAAATTTTAGTCAAAACGTCAGTTTTTAACATCATTTGTAGATTTTTAATGCGTAAATATATAAAACCCGTTATATAAATAACCAAAGAGCACTTGATTGTTCAATAATTGACTAATAGTTACCTTAAAGTTATGGTATAAGCTGTATATGATTAAATTTTGTTAATCCCACTATGGCATTGCTAGCATACATGTGTTTATTATTTTAAACATTTATATATTTGATATTTTCTAAATTCTGAAACATGTTTTGGCAAGGTAGATACAGTATATGGTTCAATACATGTTACTGGGTAAAATTAAAATTTTACACGTAAAATCTTACCCAAGAGTTGATATTTCGTCCGGCGCGAGTTCACCCCTACGATAAGCATAGAATTGAAATCTCGCCTTTAAAATGAGTTGAAATTACAAAATATACATTTAAACAGTTAGTATTATGCTTGGAGAAGAAAATTTTTGTTTCACCCACTGATGAAATACTCGTGTAACCTCAAGTATTATGACCCTGGAGCGAAAATATACGTGTAATATACCATTTTAGCAGATCAGCCTAGCGAAATTTATTTTCTTCATTGAGTAGAATTTAAACGGAACATTTATATGAGAAAAGTCACAATTTTGCATAAACGAGATACTGGAGCTCTTCGATTATTTTGGAATATGTTTAGAGCCTTTATAAAATATATTTTAACATAAACGTGTTTTTACAGTAAAAGATATTAATGCCATACATAAATATTAATCCTTCTATGTCATATACGGCATTCAATATAATGATTTTCTTACAAAATTGTTAGAAAAAAAAAAATAATTAAGAGAAATAAAATTTTTGAAATTTACTTATAATAGGTGGATAGCAAAGAAATTCAGCTTTAAAATATTCTATTTCTCGAAATACATCATTGTGTACTCAACAAATGAACCTATTGTGAGAAAACCGATTTTTTTATTTTGTTTGTGAATAAAGGTGAAAAACATAGTTTTATAATAAATGAATAAAACCATTTTGTTGACATTTCTTATAAAAATTTAAAACTTTTTGGGAAAAAGCAATTTTTGTAAGACTTATAAGCCTCGAAAGATTCGTAAAGTAAATTGATTGAAGTTAAATTGTTTGTAATGTAGGGATCAATGACCTTTTCTTTAGTTAATTTTCTAAAATTTTGAGATGAATTATCTATATATTTTTCAAAAAAAAATTGTCGTAAAGTTATTTTTAATGACACCTAATTTGTATTTGGCAACCAGTATTTTGCAGAACGTGTAGAAAATTTCACTATTTACGTTGAATAATCATCGTTTTTAATTAGGTTTTGACTAATATATGAATCCTTTTAAGGAAGATATTGATATTGGTGAGAAACTTTTGTGACAACCAAAGGATGCTATTAAACAGAAGTTTTCAAGCTATTATTAACATCACCTTATGAGAATTACGAAATTTTATTTTATGTTTTAATATTTTGATTCGAGTCTTAACCCTATTATGAATGTGCACTTTTTATGGGCGTCGGTTAATGAAGGTTAGGAAGCGGGTGAGAAGGGAGTGGGTAAAAATTACCCTTCCCACAGGCTAACTTTTAATTTAAAAAACAAAATAAAATTTTGGTAAATTTTTTGCCAAGGTCGGCAAATGTTGAAAGTTGGTCGCTTTCAACTAAAAATTGGTATTTTATTACTTCACTTTTCGAAGACTCGTTTATTTGTTAGGAGACAAGAGAATTTATGGCATTAAAGGTTTTATGGTGAGTGTCATTGAAATCGCTTTTTATGACAAAGAGGAATGGGTACATAATGTTACTATATAGCACTCCAGCTTACAATTTTGATTTACCTTTGTCTAGTGTTTGCCCCTGGCAAACACTCAAATTTAGGTTTGTTTCTTATAGGGTTTAACCAAAAAATTGTTTAATTATAAGAAATTCAGAGACGTTGAGTCAAATAACCTTATAACTCCAATGGTATAAAAGGTATACACAGTAGTCGGAATTTCGAAAACCTGCCTTATAGCAGGAGAGAACTGAAAAAATAGAATAAGAAAGTGTGACAATGCATGGGAAGAAATAACGTCAAAATCCTGTGGGCGGTAATAATTGAAAGGAAGAAACTACGATTTTAGAACAGCAGAAAGGGAGAAATTCCGTAATTTTTAAGAACTGAGTTTTAAAATCATAAATTTTAAACTGACCAATAATTAAACTAGGAAGTATAACAATAAACTTAGCAGAATTAAAGCAACTAACAATAAGGAGCAGTGAAGCTAATGAGTTCTAATGATTTATGCGAATCAGACAAGTTTTGACAATCCTAATAGAAAAAAAAAAGTTGCTAATCTATTTAAAAATATTTTTAATTCATTTTGAAAATGAAATTGATTTTGTTTTCATCATTTTATTAAATCACCATCTTCTGATAATTAATTTAATAAAATCATATAAAATCATTTTGCACTAACTAGCTAAGATATAAAGATTTTATGTTAATATGATAACAAATGAAATAGATTTGCTTGCTAATAAACAAAGACAGTTCTAAAACATTTAAAAATTATCGCGCTAGACTTTTGTCAGAAAGAATAAAGTGAATGAAAATTTAATCATATAAAGAGAATTTTGAATTTTTATACATCGCTTTAAAAGTTAAACTTTGCTTGTTTACCATTTAGCTCGATTTTTGTATTCCTTTAGTTTGCTTGACTGAGAGTATTATAGATATTTAAGTTTTGCATTTGGTTCCTAGAATGTTTTAAACAAAGTCTTTTTTTATCGATTTTGAGCATGGTTTTGTTTTTTCACCGCACAAAATTTTAAATAAACTTACCTATAAATCTTTTTCTTTATTTTATCCAAATATACCCTAAAATTCTATAACAAATCTTCCCACAAATTCATTTCAAAAATTTTCTGCTTCATTTCATTTTTAATGCATTTAACATATCAACTGTATTTTTAAATCCAACTTGTTTTGCGATTAAGTGTCACAATTTTAAATCACAGCAATGTTAAAAAATGCTTCGTGGTTTTTTTCTGTTTTAACATTCATCACTTACTAAACTATCTAGCAAGTACCTTCTTAGTTTCATAGTAATGATCTAGACAAGTCTAGAAGAAGTATGTTGAATCATTCCGAAAACAAGTGTAGGGTTTATAGATGGAAACAGGGTACATAATTTCATAAAAGATTGGGTTGAATTTTTTTTTTTCTGTGCTTATCACTGTAACTACGTCTATAGAAATATGCAGTTGATAGAAGAAGAAGATTCTTTCCTTTTTTTTGCAGCACTGTCCATTGCTTTTTTTTTCATATCGACATAATGAAATGTTTGACTCTGCAGTTTCTTGACACCATGTTAATTCCCTTGAAATATTTATTGATATCGGAAGAGATCAACGTGTTTGATATTCAAGAAAAACACCTCAAATTTTATTCGAAACAGTTATCCCTTCAGTTTTCCAAAGCTATCGGTCGTAGGTATTGTACCCAAGCAGTCTAAGACGCATAGAGTTATTATGGAGAACTTCGAAAATTGGTTTCCTTGCCAAATGATGCCATTCTGCATCAATAATTCGACAAACTGGGATTTTCAGGAAGCGAAAATGAGCGCAAGAATATCGTATCAACAGTTTATAGTAAATTTCAAGGTTTTCATAAAGATTGCACAATATTGGTAGATGAAATATACATAAAACCTGCTATTCGCTATACCAGTCGACATTTCATTGGATTTTCCGTAGGAATCACAGAAAGCAGGTCACTAACGTTCTTGCTATTCCCATTGCACCGATGATGGGTGCACCTGCATTTGTCACAAGTCTCTTTACATTTTCATCTCTTAAAGCTACGTTTCAAATGAAGCAAGTCATGGCTGTCATTAATATTCTACACAAATCGTCCGGGTTAGTAATTGTTATCATGAGCGAAAACCTACGGACAAATCAGACTTTCCAATGATGCGTGAGAATTATGTCACTTCAAATTAATGCCCAATACAACATCTAGTAACAAATCCGTTCTTCAAAATTTTATTTCTTCTCTATGACACTACAAATTTTTTCAAGAACATCCGAAATAACTGGATGGCGGAAAAGACAAAAAGTCTAAACTTTCGAAAGTCAAAAAAATATTACAGCTAAGTGGCCAGATATCGTCAACCTTTACAAAGCTAAATTATCAAACATATATACTGCTATTTTTGAAAAACACAAAGTGCAACTAGATATATTTCTTTTCAACGAAAAAACGGTTGCAGCTTTGAAAATACATCCTTATTCAACTTTTGTTCAATATGTTACATGGATGTGGAACATACTAAAGGCCGAATCACCATTTGTTCGACTGAATGATCCAGACCATTATGCAATATCGGATGCAAGTGCCTTGTGGCTTCACCGTACTTGACATGACTGACTCATTCACAGAAATGGA
This sequence comes from Euphysa ruthae, assembly GCA_035046665.1. Lineage (NCBI taxonomy): Eukaryota > Metazoa > Cnidaria > Hydrozoa > Anthoathecata > Corymorphidae > Euphysa > Euphysa ruthae. The sequence goes on from JAUZNK010056137.1 coordinate 8,604, forward strand.
CCCATGAAAGTTACCAAGTGCAATGCTCAGCAAAATTTTAATTGAAGACACTAGTGAGGAAATGTTTGTGACTCTAAGGGACATTACTTCACTCACCAAAGTGTTATTTGAACAAATATTGTGGAACGTTATATTTTGACAGATGCAAAGCGATCGTATTAAAGGAAAGTTCAGGTATTACCATCAATTGGCTGGCGGCAACTACCATATCTCACTAGACCAGGTACAGAATGGTGTTAGACTTCAGAGACTAAAACTGTTCAAATAATTTAATTTTGAACCTTCTGCTTTACACTCTAAGAATGCGTGCTGTACTGCAGACATCCCTCAACATGAACTTCACTGCTTCAAAGGATGTTCTGAGAAAGTGAAAAAACTGAATGACTTAGAACTGCCACTTATTTTGCATGATACACCACCCGAAAAGATTTAAAATAGGATAATGTCTTGTTACCGTTTGATATTGATGCAGGTTATGTAATAGATTGTGAGTTTCTCCAATTTATGAGCCTAGGTGAACTGTCTTTACCACTGAAACCAATATATGAGCTATCATTTTACTGTTATAACTACTATAAAATTATCGATTACAAGAAACACACAAAGAAAATAATTCGCGGTTTTCTTGAAGTATACGGCCATGCCAAGGCTCGAGCCCTGCCGAGGGTGGTCATATTTTGATAAGTTCGACCTTCGACGATTTCCCGCCATTATGGTAAATAATAATAATAAAAAAAAAAAAAAAAAACTGCGATCAAATAATTACAACTTTTGTGAGGTGTTTAGTGGCAAAGATAAAATAGAGATTCCATTTTCAAGTGCGAAATCAATCACGTCATTATTCTTGGCGTGCCTTTTGCGACAACCAAGTATTAAAAACGCTGCTGGATTTGTCTTGGAATGTTTAACATGTTTGCAAAATGACTAATGTAATCCATGAAGATCGATTTAGATCCAATCACTGTCAGAACACCGACCTATCCTTCAAGGAGGAGCGTGATCAATAAGGTCTGGGGGTCATTCTTTTTCTCTTGAAAATCATCATTTTTGGGACATAAACTCCAACTGAATTAAAGCATATGAAATTTTTAGTAGTTTTTCCTTTCTTCCCACTAGTTTTATTTCATCGCAGTTGAAAATTTGATCAAGTACAAACTTTAATTTCTCTATAATTGGTATAATTTATCAAAGTGTTGATCAACAGAAGTCCTGTTTAAATCAAAGACTTCATTTAAAGTAACGCCTTCTAGCTTTCGCAACGATAGCACGGGATTAGGTGTAAGAAACCTTTACCAAAATCTTTACCACCTATTTCATTTTGTTTGCTGAAGGGATACTTAATTTGTTTTTCCTCAGCATAATCAAAAACTATCTTTTGAACATCCATAAACGATAACCCATAAAAAACTTCATCCATTTTATCGATTTCATCCATTAATATATTAAATAAGACCTCGCTCTCCTTGCGCTAATAATACGATAGCGCCCTACAATCATCGACAAAATATTATTAGACTTATACGCAATTAGGACACCTTAATAAATGAAAAAAATTATCACAAGCAATTAAAAATACAGATACACCGCCCTTGGTACACTCAACTTTATGTTTACCTTTTGGTTAATAGACTTATAGACTTCAAAATTAAAAAAAAAAATTTTTTTTTCTTTGCTAGAGCTATGGCATTAAAGTGACAATTCCGTATTAATTTGGGACTGCCATAATTTTTGCGATTTTCGTCTAGAAAATCACTTTTACACCATGCGTCAAATGTGACTTTGTGCTAAAATTTGCTAAATTTCCAATATATTTTGAAAAAGATTGCAGTTTGTTTGTGTGTAATTGACCGTTCCACAGATTTTAAATTATTCTCTTTATTCATCTGTTTAAACTGTCTGTAGGGACGTTAGACTGTCTGTAGGGACGTTAAACTGTCTGTAGGGACGTTAAACTGTCTGTAGGGACGTTAAACTGTCTGTAGGGACGTTAAACTGTCTGTAGGGACGT
>JAUZNK010056148.1:0-15376 GCA_035046665.1 Euphysa ruthae
GTTATATTTAACGTGGGGAACCAACAAACTGCCGAGACAATATTTCCAGATGGGCCCACGTGGCGGGTCTTGGAGTATTTAGAGCGCCCATTTGGCCTACGAAATTCGCTCAACCAAACAGCCCATGAATTTGAGCTAGCGTTGCATTACGCAATGAGTTTTGCTCAGAAACTCAGAGATGACATGGAAATAGATTTCCGCCAGCGGAGGGAGTCGAACTCGTAACCCTTCCCTCCGTAGCCAAACGTCCTACCACTGTGCCAACTCCGCTATAACATATGTCTAACATATACTTAGTGGGTCTTGCTATTTCACACGACAAATTCCCAACAATTTCACCATATGTTCAACAAACCGCTTTAATAGCAAAAATATCGAATAAATTTTCTTTATTGTGGCAACACTTTAAAGATTCGTTGAGTTCAGGATCCAAATTGTCTCGATAAACGTGGAAACCACGATCCGCAGTAGTTAATTCGAAACTTTTTAAAACCAAAGTTTCAACAAATTATAAGATTTTTGACACTTTTAATGGAATTTTAAAAAGCATTCTTTTGGGTGAAAATACACATTGTATGATTTACATTTTTTCGCTTTCGGTTGGTCGGTGTGCTACATATTACACAGTCACGGTCATGTTCGTCTCACGTAACGAGATGTGCGGTTTGTGTAACATTGCTAAAACGAATATTTGGTTTTTTTACAACATGTATTTTGTGAAGCTTCATCAAGAAGTTGATTTATTAGATTCTTCTTGAATTTAAGCAAAGGCATTCGTTTTGACCCTTCACTGCGCGTCAAGCAATACAATATATACGCGTTTGCTTGGCTTATCGCAAAAAACCACATAAACATCCGCTTCCACCACTTTATTGTTTTTCTATTGAACGTATTACATGACAACATTTGGTCCATGCGGTCACACCCATTTATTGCATTATTATATTCGGATATAATGTTTGACTTGGTGACTAACACCCCGCGCATATTTTCTTTTTTGGATTCACTTTTCATAACATTTGTCGACACAGCAACGACTGGCTTTCTTACCTTTTTATCTTTCCACATACAAAGGAGAATACCTGAATCACTTTTATAATACTTAGTCTCTAAGTGCTATATCATTGGTTTTTTTACATCATTAGGAAAGTTTTTACGGTTTGTCATCAATGTACCAGTGTAATACGTCCTGTTTGTAGAAAGGTATGTAATCAAATCATGTCTTGTGTAATATCGATCTGCGAATCCATGATGGCCGTGACGATGAGGGCGAAGAATATACTCGAAAACTTTTTCAGATTGTCCAGTTTCAAGAGTCAGATCGTACGAAGTATCAGCACCAAAATAGTTGAGATTATATGCATAACCCGTAATGGAATCACAAAGCCCGAATGGTTTGATGTGATATTTTTCGGGCTTGGAAGGGTTGTACATTTTGTACTTCGATAGACCTTTCCATTTCGTCAAGAGACAAATTTTTTTCTGGATAAAAGGCACCTTGAAAGTTTTTTAATAAAGCGTTTAAAAACGGTTCAATTTTGCCTTTCTTGGTTGCCTCCTCGTTCATTGCACTCGCATGTAACATTGTTGAATACAATGATTTAAAACAGTTTCGCGAAAAAATCTCATGGTACCAAGGTGTGTAATTGATAGGCTCTAATGACCAATAGTCTTAAAGATTTGGTTTACGGTCTATACCCATGAATATTAGAACGGCAAACAATTTCAAAAGCTCGTCTCGGGTGATTGGTTTCCATTCAGCGTATTTTGATTGTGGTTTTAATGGTATATTCTGTTGCAATTTTGCTTCAACAAATTCATTTATCATTTGAACAACAGCTTTCTGTATATCTATGTCGAATAGTTCAGTGAAACAAGCTAGTTCACTAGATAAATCGTCTAACTCGGCATGTACTCTTGGAGTTTTAGCTGACAGAAACCGAAACTCATGCTTCCGTACATCACCATCACCAACAATTTCAATCAAAAAGTCTGAATCAACACTAGGCCTTGCTTTTTTTGCTCGCTCATTCGAAGGACGACCTCGTTTTGGCTTAGGCTCCTGTACTGGGAGGGAATCATCTAGGGTTTCAATATTTTCCCCGGAATTATCACCAGTTTGTTGGTTTTTTTCCAGATTTAGGTCGATATAATCATCATCTGAGGAACTTTTATATTCTATAGAGGATTCTGATGTATCAGAATCTTTATAATTATCATATTCTAACCAATTGAGAATATTTTCAACAGCATCAATTGTTTTCATTCGAGTTCTATTAGGGTATCTATTTGGCGGATTTCAAGAGCAACATGGTTTATCATCCGACAAGTTGTTTACAAACCGTCTGTTGATCTGACATGCCCAGAAACGGTTTTATCTTGAAAAAAATATATCACGTAAGTATGTGACGTAACCTTAGAGTGTAAAACCCAGTATTCACTGAAAATTTTAATTTTTTGTGTGATTGCAGCAAAATCGCTGAGCCGCTCACAGCGGCTCGCGGTGCTGAATGAGATAAGAAAGGTTTCTATACATATTACATTAATTAACATTCTCAGCTAAAAATATGATAATTGTTGTAAAATATGATAATTGTGGTAAAAGAAACTAGGCCTCCATTTATTTTAAAGTTAGCTATTTCTTATATTCATTTGCAGAAAAATATCTTATTAAGTAGAAAAAGATGAAAATGGACCAGCGTAGCGTCTAAAATTCGCAAATTTAAACTTCTAAACTTAATGAAAGTTTTAAGTTTCATGAAGAATTAAAAAGGCATTTGTAGAGAAACGCCAACCAAGTTTGTACCAGGTTCCTCTCAATCAAGAAATGGCACTGAAAGTGTACCGATAGCAGGTTTAAATAATAAAAGAATGATATCGGCAGCATTTTCAACAACCTTAGACGGACAAATCCTCACCATGAAATTCATAAAACTTTTACCAAAAAATCATCAAAAAATTTACCATACTTTTCGCTTACAGAAGAATTCACTTTGAGTGTTAATGAAAAGCACTAAATTAAAGTGAAAAAGAGAAAGGCTGGAAGCATCAACACAACATGAGTTGTTGATCATGGGTGTTTTTAGCGTTGCAGAGGATACATACAGCTAATTAAAAAAAAAAGAAAAAAAAGAACGGTATCCATTAAAGAATTAGAAAGCCCATGTTTAAACTTGAACATTTCAATTACAAGCATTTGTAAATTTTTCTGATGGATTGATGCTGATCCATCTTTTTCCAACAACTCTTGAAATGACATACTACCATCGCATTCACACTTTATTTTGTTTCTTTGCCATCTGTTTTTTAAATAACTATATAATAACTATATAATAACTATATCAAGTGTTGTTTTCTCAAATCCGTATGCTTGTAGTTTTACTATTAGTAAAATCATGATTTAACTTTTCAAAAGCTTTTGAGAAGTCCATTAAGATTGTCCCAGCAATTCCATTTCTATCTAGAGGTTTTTTTTCCACTTCTCTATCATAGTGAGTAATGTATAAACCACAAAGATAACGTGACGGGTAGTCGTTTAAGAAACTCGAGATTTCATTTTTCATTAGTCTTTAAAAAATTTTGATACACTGGTAAAACACTGACGGGTCTACAGTTTTTGCAAAACTTTCTTTCCACTTTTAAATATTGGAGTAACATCTACTAGTTTTAGTTTATAAGGAAAAATTGATGCTACGAATGATTTGCTTCAATTTCTACGACTAACCTCATCATATATTTTTCGTTGTTATTCTTATAACCAACCACTAGTCAAAGTTGGTTCAAATGACGTATAAAGTTATTTAATAACGTATTTGTGCCTTCATCAATTAAATGCATGCCATCACGCCATAAAAATTCATTTGTTATGAAATCGTTACTAATAAATATAAAACCGTGTTCAATACAAAAATCCCTCAAATAATCATTTACCTCTCGGACTCTTTTTCTATCGAAGAACCTTGATTTATCTATAAGCGCTGATATGAAGATTGGGTTTACTCCGTGATCCATGAAACTTTTTTCAACATTTATAACTTCATTTGCAATTTCTATCGTTGCTTGTAGGGTTGCATCTCTTTTTCGTGGTATGTTATTTGTTCCTACGTGAATTATAGCTATATCGGGGTTTTCTGCGCTTAGGGTTGGCTGTATATGATAGTTTAGATCGTTTGCGTTGGCTCTCGAATATTCTCTTTTAAAAGCCTTGCCTTTTACATCAATATTTAAACTTTTAAAGTTGTATTCGGTTCATAATACTGTTCCCAAACAGCATTACTTTTTTTCCCTGTGACGTGATGTTTGCGTAAGTGCTATATTCGGGAACTTTTTGTTGTTGTTTTCGGGTAGAGCATATAATTTTTCCGTTAATGTGATTTTTTGTTGAAATTTTTACAGGTTGTTTGTTGGTACTTGAGCTCGTAGAATCGATTGCTTTGCTTAACCCAGTTGTCAAATTTTAGATTTATTGCCAGTCTATCATCAAATTGCAGAGAAATATTAATTCCTCATCCAGCAAAAAGCTATAAATCAAACTCATCTTTACATTTCCAACAATAACTTTTCTAGTTCGACTCAATGAAAAAATTTATCATTAAAGAATTATTTCACTCACGCTTATTTATGCCAAAATCTTGTATTTTGCCATTTTTTTGTCCACAATTGTAGCCAGCTCTGTAGATATTAGCACTGGCTTAAAGTAGCATTTAAATCTAGTCGTATGTGGTAAGTATTTATATAAAAAAAAAAAAAAAAAATTCAATTCTTATCATCATTTTTTCTTTAAAAATATAACAGTAAAAAACCTATTAAATAAATTTTAAGAAAAACTATCTAGACGGTGGTACGTTGGTATGTGGAATGCGATTAAATGTAAACAAACAATAAAGCACTTTTATAGAATATGAAAATTGTAGACACTCTAAAGCTCTTCTTTGCGTAAGGAATCTATAAATATAAAATAAAAAATGCCTATGACACTGTTTATGGGAATGAATGTAGAAAATTCAGATATTAATAATTTTACTATTATATAATTAATTATATTACTTCAGTATAATCGGCTAACCAAATTTCTCGATTATAACCTTACAAACTAATTTTTTTGAATTTCTATCGTTATTTTTTCTTTAATTGAAGAAATGATTCAAAATTGGTCGGTAATTCACTTTTTTTTTCTTTTTTTTTTATAGAAATGCGAACAAACAAAAAATGAATCCTATACGTATTATAAATAAGCAAGATGTGTATTTGGAAATGTGTTATTCCAGCACAATTGTATTTGATTACACTGTGTACACCTGATTTTTCCGATAATCTTTGCCACTTATTATATACAGTAAAGAAAAATATATTTAACGACGAGTTATCTGTTGAGAGAGCGTATGGGAAGAAAATATTTAACGACGAGTTATCTGTTGAGAGAGCATATGGGAAGAAAATATTTAACGACGAGTTATCTGTTGAGAGAGCATATGAGAAGAAAATATTTAACGACGAGTTATCTGTTGAAAGCGCATATGGGAAGAAAATATTTAACGACGAGTTATCTGTTGAGAGAGCATAAGGAAGAAAATATTTAGCCTCCAACATGGCATGAAAAAATAATTAAAATTTTGCTATTTTAAAATAAGGTGCAACGAAGATAACTATTTAAATAGAAACATAACTTGTTTTGAGTTATGAAACGGTTTGTTTTTGTATAAAGGGAGTCTACTCTACCTGAAGTTTAAAAGAACTTTTTGAACCTAATTAAGATAACGATTATCCAGTTTGGAAAAACCAAGCAATTTGTTTTCCAGTGAGAAATGTGTGATATTTGAGTAGAAAAATTCTTGCATTGTGGATCTTTGTTTTAAATAACTTAATTCCTTAGCATTAAAAACAACAGAACATTACATATTTCTTAAAAAAATCGAGTCTTACAAAAAGCGTCGTTGCTCCAAAAAATACTTCAAAATGATCTGAATTGCATGTTGGACCAAGTGAAACATTGGGAAAAGTCGAAACACCATATCAAGCAGATAAACGTTATTCGTTTCACAAGAAACATACTGCAAGAGGAAGAGATCACACTAATCAGTGGTTCAAAACTTATAATTAGCTTCACTACAGAACCGATGACGACAGCGTGGTTTGTTGCATCTGTGTTAACCAGGTTCAAAAGGAAATTCATAGAGGGATAGTAATAAAGATTATGCATTTCCATCGAGAAAATTTAGCAACTGGAAGAAAGCATCTAGGAAATTTGAAAGCCATATGCATTCTTATTGCCCCAAGAGAGCCCTAACATCCAAATTGCAATACTAGCATGAAAATACATTGGGGTAACGCTCTTTCAGAAAAGTAATGGAGACTAACCAAGCAAAAGGAAGACAAGGGAAACCGTTCCAAGGAGACAAAGGCAACGACAAATTCAGTCAAATGCTTCTTCTGCGTGAGAAGCACGACCCCGAGGTTGATAAACGTTTACTTGACCCTAAAAACTTGAAGTCGAAATATAAACATGATCAATATCAAAATGAACTGACTTAATGGCTCAGCATGTGCTTCGCGCCAAACTCATCAGTATTAGTGACAGTTCTTTTATGGCTTAATGGCAGATGAATACACTGGCATAAGCAATGAAGAACGAATTTCTTTTTGTCTGTGCTGGGTGAACAATAACCATGAAGGTTTCTGAAGATTTCCTTGGTTTTTACTAAATAACTGACATCAAGAGTGATACAATTGTTCATTCTAAATGCCGAGGTCAAACTTACGACGGAACATCAAATATGATGGGCAAAAAATTTGATGTTACCACGAAAATTAAGGATCTCGATCCACAGGCTTTAGAAACTCACTATCAGGATCATTCTCTTAGTTTCTATGTGGAATCCACCAATATAGACTTTTAAAAAACGCATTGGACACCATGCGTGAAATTTTCATATTAGTCTCATTTGCTGGGCAGAATTCATGAAAACATAGATGTTGATCACAAGATTAATAAAGCTAGACAAACTATGTTCAACTAGATAGACCATTCAGGCTGTTATAGCATACTACAAATTGGGGTTTGTAAAGCATAAACGACTAATCTTTTTTTTGGTTTACATCATGGTCAAAATCTCATTATTGATAATTTATCAAAGGACAGGAAAAGATGTCTGCAACATCTGGTAAGCACATGATTTGAGTAACTCTTTCCATGTTTGAAAGCAAGAAAACTGATGAATAGTTTGATTTACTCTATGAGTTAATCAAGAAGCCGGAAATCACGCCATGGTGGAGGAGCCAAAAGCTTGGAAGAAAAAGAAACAAGCCAAACTACTCAATAATATAGTTTGGTGATGGTTACATTCCAGGTCAAGATCGCCAAACTGCCACAGTGAAGATAAACTACCGCCAAATGTATTTTGAAGCAATAGATTGCTACATTCTCTATCTAAAAGATCGTTTTGACCAACCATTCTATAAAGTCCTTGCAGCATTGGAGGACTTGCTGCTGTCAAGCATCTATAGTGGTATTGTTAAAGGCATGGAAGTTCTCCAAGACGCTTACCTAGATGATATTGATTCACAACCTCAAGTTAATATAACAATTTTTAGGGAGCTTTTTAATGACACAACGGCTGTATGCTTTATCGACGTAATTTATCATCTGCAAACGCTACCTGATAAAAGGTGGCTGACCTCGAACATCATGAATATATTACTCCATCTTATGGTAAATCCAATTACCAGTACAACAACAGAGGTTTTTTCAACTGCGAAAAGAATCAAATCATGGCAAATAGCAGCGAGGTGTAAAGATCTCCAGACCTTTAGTTGACACTTTAGTGCAACAAACGCATTTCTCACTTGGGGTTTTCTCATAGAGTACAACATAATTGGATAAATTTTGATTCAGAAAATCATTACACCATATTGAGTCAAAAAAACTTTTGAGTTTCTGCAGAAGTTCCAACTTATTATTGAATGAGATAAATTAGAACCCTTAGGAATGGAGATATCATTCGAAATTTTTTTAAGAATGGGCCCCTGTGATGTATTTCGCTAAGTCTATGTTATCCTGATAGAGTCCTTCCTGAAATAAGATATGAAAATACAACATCTACATAGGTAGTTTTGAATATTAATTAGCCTAACTCTTATTAGAGCTCACAAGTCTAAATTATTAAACCATAAAAAATAAAACAATAAAATAAAAACCCAGTTGCGTGCTTCAAAAATCAATTTCACTTGGAACTAAATGGCAAAACAAGTCAATATTTCAAATTACATCAAAATTTACTATATAAAAAAGCACAATAATTTCAAATAAACAGTGAAATTCTCACCATCAGATATATCTTTCGAAGTATTACCAGACACAACCTCCTGAAGTGATCTGATAATTTCATCGTATTTGGTCCACTCCGGTGCTATACGAATAGCTCGCTGAAGTTTAGGCTCTTTGGTTTCAGGGTTGTTACACTATAACAAGGAAACGCATTATTGTACGTAATTTATCCATATGTAACGTTTTAAAAATATATAATAAATACCTTATGACAGGTATGCAAAAAAAAAAAAAATAAATCTTTAAGTTTACTTTTGGACTATCGAGCTATAGAGTTTAGAGACAAATTTTTACTTCCTATTCCATCAAAGTTATGATATATAGACATCACTACATTACCAAAATTCGTTTGAAACAGAAAATGGACTTTTAGCATCACTTTATGTATTTAAATTTTGTCGACAATATTGTATAGTTCCAACTTATTATTGAACTCCCGTAAATAAATTATAACCAGGATTGTAAGCGATGCACAAGAAAACTGAAGACATGGTTTTATAATAAGATTTAGCTAATTTCTCGTTTAAAGGAATCTCTCAAGAATTATAATCTTTTTCAGGTGCTTATGATTAATTAAGTAAAAATAGTTTAAAGGTTCAATATTTTATGCTGCAACTCCCACAACAATGCACTTTGATTTTAAGATAACAAATCAGGAAAATTTTTACAGAGAAATAACTTCACAGAAGTTAATATACCTAAGATAAAATATATAGAAACAAACCATGTCAATTGTTTTTGCTTTCTTTTTACTCTCGTCGCTACACCATGTCTCACACCATAGCCATTCTTGTGGAAGAGATTTAATTTCAACTTGATGTATCATGTTGTTGGGAAGATCCTGTGACAAAACAACTATATATAGCTAAATAATATTCGAATATCTTATCATTTCGTATATAGAGAGAATAGTTTGAACTAGAATTCTACGAAGCTCCTAAAAATAAGAAGCATGATCAGCAGCGTGTCATTTAAGAGGATTTGGTCTTCTACAAGGCACACTGACTATGCTTACAGTGTGGAAACATAATTCATAACAAACAATAGTAACAAAAGGTACTCTGAACCTTGACCTAGTGTTTTGTTCCCTTTTGATTTTCTCATTTTATAGTTCTAATTATAAAGAGAAGGCTCTATTTAAACAAAAAAAAGATCCTAATGGGTGCACAAACTGTTCCTTTGAAGGCGTTTTTAAATTATTTTTGTATTTAATGCAGAGAGAATTATTTAAGTTTGAAGTTGGTGATGAAATTGTAATTTCACCAAATCTATAACTGGTTCAAATTTGTTGAACTGAAAGTTGAACAATATGAATATCAGACTCATATTTGCAGTATTTTATTGTTTTACGAGGTTGCAAATATCCAGACACCCTGACCTAGTATAACTCAAAATATTGGATGTGTTTTTCAGGCAGTGTCTGAAAAACTGCTGCGTATAAAATTTGGATTTTAAATATTATATATTTAAATATATCATATATTTAAAGATTTTAAATAAGATCAAATACATTTCAAAATTAAAGTAATTGAATTTTTCTCGGATTTATTACATCGGTGTCTTAATTACTAACGATGCAAATTTAAGTCTACATGTATTATAACGATCTTATCTCTCGCTAAATAAGCTATCAAATAAATAAATACAAATCAATTCGAATGTCCCATGGGAGGAATCGAACCCCTGACCTCTGGCTTGAGAACCAGCGTGGCTCTGTTGACTAAAGAGGACTGCCGGAAAAAAATAAAAACAAAATCTGTGGCTCAAAAGCCACATTTTTTTTTTTTATATTTTAAGATTATATCTTAAATTATAGAAAATATATTCAAATTATTTCCAAGCATTACCAGAATTACAGCATAATTGAAGCACAACACTGTCACAGAACTTAAAAATGTAAAATTTTGGACATGTCTTAACCAAAAATTGTTTATGAAACCCGAAATCCCTAAACCTAAACTTCAAAGAAAAATTAATTTAAAGTGTAAAAAAAAAAAAAAAAAAAAAAAAAAAAAAAAAAAAAAAAAAACACTATTGCGTGTTTTCAGGTCAAAAATTGGGTCCAGGTACCCAAACAAAAATTTTCTACAAGTGGTTAATTTGGGTCAAAGGATTTATTCTATGGTCCTTTATCTTCATGTAAAAAAAAAGTCGATGAACAGATATCGAGAAAATTTAAATGTTGATTTTATGCATAAAATGACCATATTTTGGGTGCAGCACCAAAAAAAACGAGAAGGGTTTTTTAAAATCTAAAACTCAATTTCGTCTCATTATGGCCTTATGACTTCATGCAAAATTTCAGAAAGAAAAATGGTTTTGAGATAAATGAATAATTGCAACATGTGCGTACAGAACACAAATATTTTAAGTATAGTTGATTTTTATTATTCTAAAATTTCAAATTTAGCTCAATAATTTAGCAAATCTTGGATTACTTTACTCTTTTCAACAGCTCCCTCTCATTTGAAATCATTGACAATGCTCTCCACCAAAAGCCTGACATTGATTTGTCTTCCTCTTAACAATTTTTCACTTTTTAAATCTAAAGATTTCATACCTTACAATGAATGTTTGGCATTTTGAAAGAATATCCAATTTCTTATTAATTATAAATTGAAATATGTTTGTTACTAGCACCATCAGGTTATTATAAATGAAATCATAGGACAGTTAGTTTCATATTGTAAAAAGAAATGTTGCAGAATATTGCAGAGAAGCTAAAGAAATGGAGCTTAGCTGGATATAATAACTCTATGTAAGCATCTAAAAGATCAAGATTTTTCTATGAGGGTTGTTTTGATTCGATTTTGCTCTCCCATTTCTTCATAACTTTTATTATATTTGGCCATAGTTGAACCTGGTGAACAGATCATTTATCTTCCACTCTTCCACACCTTTATCCGTCAAGATGCTTGACTCAGTTTTCATATATTCTAACATGTCTCTTAGGACATTAACAAAAACCAACTATTATCTTTAAGTATTATCTTTAATGTAAATTAAATTAATAAATTTTATGTCATTAAAAAATTTTTTTTTTAAAAGTGACCTTGATAAACACAATTTTTATAATTTTCCATGACCTTTTCTAGCCAGTATAATATTCCTTGAGAATATCACAAAATTATGTAAGAACTTAGATGCTAATGGAAACAAACATATATTGATTCTAATTAAATATTACATACTAAATTAAAAAAGGCGGTTTGAGGTATGTGATCCCTAATCAGAGTAAGATGCGTTTTTTCCTTGTTAGGACTTGTCAGTTATACACACCAATTGGTGAATAAAGGATAGGAATTTCCTCAGCTGATCTACATAGCTTAATGCTAGTGGCGTGGAGAAACCATACTGCTAACTCGAAGTATAAATCAAATCGATCAAAAAAAAAAAAAAAAAAGGGAACGCCACTAATAATGTTGCTGAATTCTAACGACACACATAAGTGTGCATAAACACACTAAACTATTATCAGCCACAAGTAAATAATCAAAACCTTGTTATTTTTCAAAAATTCACCTGATAAATTATAAGGAGCATAAATCAAATCAATACAAGAGCATATTTTCTTAAAATATATTTCACAAATAGTTGCCTTAGAAAAAAAAAATTATCAAAATATTTGGATAACAAACAATGTCGGTGACTGCACTTACCACAAATTTCTACAAGTACATTAAGTCAAAATGCACTTATTGGCCTATCAATAATGATATCTAATGAACACAATATTGTGTAGCATTTGAAGCATACTAATAAAAATTATACTTTAGAGAGAGCAAGGATGAAACACACCTTATTGCATAAAAAAAGAAAGGACATACAGCTGATCCGGTGTTGTCATCATAAGCTTCTCTTTGAGCAAGAGTTATAGAAATTCTGCTTTCATACCATTCTTATTATTCTAGTCAGTTTTTCTGCACGCATTTTAAAAGCTCCGCATATTATATAGAGTCAACAACGTCATTCTTGCTGTAGCTTTTCATAGCCACATTTAAAATTTCCAGTTGACAATCAGTCCATCTATTGATATTTGGTAGATGAGTGGTGGTTATAATCATTTTAATGCTTTTTGAGTCACAATATCAAAATTCAACTCTGTTTTCAAGAAAACAAAAAAAATTCACAAGAATATGCATTTTGCAGTTTTGTGTAAAATAATTCAAACTATCATAAAATGAAAAAAGAAAGCAATCATGTTTTAAAACAATTTCCTCTAAAAATATTTAAAATATGGAGCAAGGCCATAACTAACTGAGTATTTCAACTTGCTTGCCCCTAGTATTAAAGGATTTTGCAACTGCACTGTCAGGAGACATCACAGTAAATAAGTTATTAAAATCGGTATAAGAGTTATTCACATGCCTTGAAATGAAATTTCAGTGTCCGTAAAATTTCTGCACTTATTTCAAAAATTAGATCTATCATATTTTGTGTTTGACTAAATTTGGATAAAAAATGCTATTAAGTCATGGAATGAGAATTTCCAGTTGAATATATGCAATGCTCATCATAAAAAAAAATTGAAAAAGAATAAAAAAGATAGAAAATAGCGTAGCTAAGTGTCTGTTGCTATGAATTGAAAATTACATGTACTCATATATGGCTAAAAAGATGTCTGCTGTGATGACTTATCTAGAAATAAAATATTAATAATAATAAAAAATTATATAAAAAAGCTTTTCACAGACCTGTTGTTAGAGACCAAGAATTCACTGTACATTCTTAAGTGATCACTTACTTTCATACTAATTGAAAAAGATCCATGAAACCATATTTTCAACTAAAAACCTTAAATTTTGTTAAAACAAAGCATCATTAAGGTCTAGGTATGTACCTACATGGTTTAAATAATGTCATTTATGGTTAATCATTATTATTTTAAGGTTTTCTTATAGCAATTTCAGCCCATGTAGTAATCCTTTTCTGACTGTCATATAAATATACCATAAAATAATTTATCATATTTGCCTACATAACAATCCTATTGTTTTGTTATTGGCATCAATTTCATTTGTTCGCATACCCTTTTACATCTACCTCTTTTCAGATAGGCCTTTTTGCCAAAAAATCTGCATAAAAATAGAATTCCTGCTTTTATGAGTTAAAATTACTGCACAGCAATCAAAGCGATTAAAAGCAACATGCAAGAATATTCAATTAATAAAGCATTAAATACCTGATCAAGATTAGACAAGCTGTTCGGATCTTGAGATAAACCCTGAAAAATTTTAAAACTTATAGAAACATTGATAAAGCATCTTCTAAATATTCTTACAAGCATAACAGAACCATGACTGAAAAATTTCTGAAAATGATTTATGACTGTTGGAATAAATTGTTAGGCGACTAAAACAAAATATTTTAAAACGATGAAAAAGTAATTTTCACCAAGTAGTTGTTCATACAAAAATTTTTCTGAATACAGTGATGGATTTTGACAATTGCTTGTAAAATTGCATTAGCATGAAACGTTTCTTCACAAATTTATATTATTAAAAATTTAATACTAAAATTATTGAAATGGATTGTAGACATACCTGATACTGACCACGTAGTCTATCTCCAGCAGCCACTTTTCTGAATCTTTTCAAATCAACCACATACAGCGCACTAAAGAAAAATATATTAAACTCACTTGATTGATATTGAACCATTACCAGAATTTTAACACGTTTTTTTTATTAAATCTAACAATCAGTTTTTAGTCTGAAATGTTTTGTTTTAAATAAAAAATAAAAAATTGTTCCTTTTAAATTGAAAATATGTCTTTAAAACCTAATATGGAATTTTAAATAAACATAATAATTAACTGTTGAAGAATTGTATGTCGTTTGCTAAACACCTGGTTTATATGGTCTATCAATATCTGGACGGTTCACAGTCCAGAAAATTTCGACCAGCAGAAAAGGAAATAAATTTGAAATCGATTAATGCAAATATAAGGTTGCTGTGTTGTTTTCGTTGTTTTAGTGTTTTTTGGTGAGGAAAATACAGATGTTATAGAAGTTCATTTATTGGTGGTCTTGACATAGCATTTGATACACACGTTGACGACCTTGGCCAAAAATTTGATACACACGGTGAAGGCAGATTAACAAACCTTGCATTAACAAATCCATCTCTATCTAAATCGTTCCATCCAAGGCTTGATCTTCTCGTTTGTTTATTTTGTTTATTTCATCATATTGAATGTCATCCATGTTGAGCTTTTTCAAAATAATACTTTTCCAAAACAAAAGTTTTTCATAAAAATGTTTATATTTAAAGAAATTCTTTTTTTTAGAACATTCCCAGACACAAACGCAAAAAAATATCGCAAAACTATTTGTTGACTGGTTTTTTTTGATTATGGGGTTACAAATTTCCAACTCCATAATAAAAAAAAATTTTCAGTTTTTTCTGGTCGATTGAAAATTTTTTGGACTGTGAACTAATGACTGAAAATTGCATAATAGTTTTATGTCTGTTGTTCAAGAATTATTTTTTTTCAAATAAACAAATCGTTTTAAGAGATTATTTTAATATAATGGAATAAATGATCATTAAGCTTTGTAGCTATAAAGAATTGATACACACTTAATTCTTGTAAGTATATATGACGTACTTTTTTAATATACGACTTATTTTCAATAACGCTAAGTTTGTTATTACTTTTTTTTTGTATGATGACATGATTAGATTTCTGAATACGAAGCTTTTCTTCCTCTTAATAAAAGAGCTTTTTTTTACTTCTTTGTTAACAAGAATTCAACAAAATGCGAAGTAAAAATTTTATCATAAAAAAACAACTTCTTTAAGTTGCAATCCAAATAGAATATCTGCAAACTTTTTATATTTGTGGCTTAACCCTTTAACACTCCAAAAAATATTTTCTTAAAAAATATTTTATAATCCATATTAGAAGACACTTAAAGTGTGATAATTTTTAAAGCATGGTGCAGCACAGAGTTCGACATAAACCGTGACTCTCGTCGTTTTCCATGGTGGGCACAGACAGCACATCTTCTTGAAGGATTTTTTTTTTAATCAGTTTCTGGTACATAGCTC
>JAUZNK010056159.1:0-15376 GCA_035046665.1 Euphysa ruthae
TATATAAAACAGGCAGTTATTTGTGTTGCTGACACTGGTCAAGTTAAAGTAGAAATTTATTGGGCACTACATGTAGTTAGTAATAGCTTATCATTAAATTCTAATGATGATATGAATGTGCTTTTTCAAAAAATATTCCCAGACAGCGAACTTGCCACAACTTATTAAATGGCTTGGACCAAGTTAGCTTATGTCATTAACTTTGTTTTAGCTAAATACTTTCATGGAATTCTTGTGAATGAAATCAGACAAGCTCCATTTTTATCTGTGCCATTCGATGAAAGTTTGAGCGATATCTTCCAGAATTGTCAAATGGATCTTATCATCCGATATTGGTCGAAGAGAGATATTTTGACTAAAAATTTCTTGGTCATCCTACTGCCAACAACTTTGCTTGTTCATTTCATGATGCTTTGAAAGATTTTATTAAAAATTGTTTTATTCAAGTTTCAATGGATAGTCCTTCTACCAACTGGTGTTTTCATAATCTGTTTTGTAATGATCGTGAAAATGAGGGACTAATCTTGGAAGTTGTGGCTTGCACATAATTCATGCGTTCTCAACTGGTGCCTAGACTACTAAATGAAATATGAAAGGTTTTTTGAAATCATTTTTTTAACTGGAAGTGACATTGTCCTTTTGTTCAACTCGGTAGATAGAGGACAAAAAAGTTGTTGATCGTTTATTTAACATTTGGCAAAATATTGAGATGATAATGAAATTTTGGGAAGATCTAACAAAAAGTAAAAGAACGATGTGCAAGATATCGCTTTGGATACTGTTAAAGACAATCTAAGTGTGGCTAAACTTCAGTTTTTTAGTTATAGCCAGTACCCTTCAACCTTGCCAATTATTCCGTCCTAACATAATGATGTGATGCACTTGGTAAAAATATTGATGCGCCATATTAAAATACGAGGTGTTGTAAAGAGTATTTTGAAGCAAGGTTCGATTTTTCAAACCGACAATATGCTGCCTACGATGAATGTATCACTTGGTTTTGCTGCTGAAAAAACCGTCAAGTATCTTAAATCAAAAGAATTGGAATCCTTGAAAAATGTTAAATGTTTTATTAACGGTTGTTGTTTATCATCAGCTTGATTGAAAAACTATTCGAAAGAGTGTTAGTTGACTCAGTGTTCATCAATTCTACTAGCGTTATTAACCCAGACAACATACTTAAGAAATCCTTGAAGCTGTATCACAAAACATGAAGCAACAGTGATAAGATTAACTGAAATTAGCTTATGTAGTAACATAAGCTAATTTCAGTTAATGTTATCACTGCAAATCAATGTGACAAAGCTTTGCAAGAGTTTGCTGAGCTGGTAAGAGACGCATCTACTGTCCATTGTGGTTTCAAAAACTTTGATCCAGATTGGACCAGTTTTACTTTGAAAAGATTAAGATCAATAGTAAATACAAGAACCTTTCCAAAGTTTTCAATTTGATTTTAACTCTCAATCATGGACAGGCAGCTGTTGAGAGAGGATTCAGCATTAACAGTAATATGCTTTTCGAAAATATGAAAGAATTGTCTTTACTCCAATCAGTAAAATTGGCTCATTCTCGATATAGGTTCTACCTGGAAGACGAGAAATAAAACAAGAAAAAGGAAAAAGGAAATGTACAACTTTCCATTGTTGATGATGAAATAGCAGATTTAAAACTTAAACGAAAAGTGCTGCAAGAAAATGTGAGATTTATAATAAAGTACTTGTAGATTATGCCAAAAAAGCTGGCCAATTGAATGATTTGGTAAAAGTTAAAACTATTCTTTTTAAAGGAAACGATCTT
Organism: Euphysa ruthae; assembly: GCA_035046665.1. Taxonomy (NCBI): domain Eukaryota; kingdom Metazoa; phylum Cnidaria; class Hydrozoa; order Anthoathecata; family Corymorphidae; genus Euphysa; species Euphysa ruthae. The sequence goes on from JAUZNK010056159.1 coordinate 1,798, forward strand.
AAGCGCAAAGCAGAAGAGAATGAGAGGGAATTATGTTCTATTGACAGTTCCTTTAAAGTGTTGTTTGAGAAGAGGAAACGTATAAGTGGAAAATATACTTTTTTGTTACAGTTTTGGACACTTGTTGTCTTGTTTTGCTTTATCTTAGAAAACACGCTTTGCCTTTACACTTTGTTTCTTGGTTGCTTCTTCATAGTCATTTTGTTCGTTCACATTTAGGGTTTGGGATGCCCTATAGTCATGCTAAATATAAAAAGTAGCTTACTGTCATGCTTCTTCATATCAAAAGCAGAATAACTATTTTTCTGTGAATGTGACGACTGTATAACAACTACCTAATGTTTGTAGATTGCTTTAAGAACGGAAAGTGTAAGCTATTTGTCTGATTTTTGTGTTTCCTTGTTCTCCCTTCCTTTGGCTTGCTGCATGAAATCAGGGAAAAGCATGTCACCCTTTTAAATTCTTTCAACTTAATATATTTAGTATAATGCAAAAAACAATATGTGAGTAGTAAATGTACTAAATTCCCAACTTAGATTTAACAACTATCCAGCCTGTTACAGGAAGCATAGTCGCAAGAAGACTTTTCCACAAATGTCTTTGATTGGGAATTTATTCTTATAGAGCAAGCAAGGGACTTCACTACTTTGCGTAGACGAGATTCATTCTGGCAGTATAAGCTTAATTATTTTTCCCATGGACTTAATGAATATAATGTGACATTTGGTTACTGGTAAATTTGTCTTCTTTACCTTTAAGCATGTATTATTTCTCCACCAGGTTTCTATTATAGTAAGTAAAAGGACCTATCAAGGTTGAATCACTATTGCAATACTTGATTGTATTAAATGGCATTGGTTGTACCATTTTGCTTTGTTTAATCGGTTCTTTCCTGTATATTCACCTAAGTTTGATACCTTTGGCAGTATACATGCTTACTAGGTTAAATACTTAAAACAACAATACTGGAGTACGTGAATGGACGTTAAATGTTTTTATTTTTTTTTTTTTTTCTTTCAAGAATCTGCTGTGACGGTTGCCCTCAGGGGAAAATAGCAATCTGTTTATAAATGTACTGTCATAGCTGAAAATTTTTTGTTTTATTTTATGTGGAAATATAGGTTTGTTGTTGTCACATCAATACTATGTAATTTTTAACTGATGTTTTAATAATTATAACTGATTATATTTGCCAATCATTTTAAACTTTTTTGCAAATTTTGACTTAGTGGGTTTTTTTAACCAGTAGATTAACTAATGGAATTTTTATTTTTATATACAGTAACATTAATGCTGGTTCTCGATGATAAGATCTAATGATCTTCTACGAGTCACCACGTAATAACTGTTTATTATTCTTAACATCTTTTTTTCTCAATAAGCAAGGTTAACATCATTATCTTTATGTAATTGTAAATGTTATTTATTGGAAATGTAATTTATTGGGAATGTAATTTATTGGAAATATTATTTATTGGAAATGTAATTTGAATTTTTGTAATGTTTTAGGCGGAGAAGACGGCAAGATAAACATTCTTCTACCAGACAGAAATAATCCTGTACGCACCCTCGAAATGGCAGATAGCTCTAATATCACTGGTTTGAAATATTTAAGTTCAAATGAGTTAGTTTCGATTAATTCTACTGGGCAAATGAAGCTATGGGACATTCGCCAACCAAAATTAGATAAACCTCAAAAAATATTGACACTTTCGGGGAACGCTTGCCCATTACTTAGCGTTGACAAACATCCTAATCAACCACACATCATTGTAACTGGGCACGGAGATGGTGTCATAGGGATTTGGGATATCCGACAAGAATGTACTCCTGTAACACTCATAGATGCACATGAGGATGCAGTATGGGCAGTAAAATTCCATCCGCTTTATCCAGAAAATCTGTTCACTTCTTCTGAGGATGGTTCATGTTGGTTTTGGGATGGAGCGTCAATGATGAATGAAGCCGTTTATATGAAATCAATGGACTCACAGAGTAATAGTGCTTGGTTATATATAGATGCGAATAAACACAAAATGGAAACATTCTCACTCATCCCATCTAATAGAAGCGCTGTTAATTCATTCGATATTAGTGGGTCAAGTTTAGTTTGTGCTACGGATAGTGAAGCAATTATTTTAGTTTCAGATCTCCCTGTAAGATAGCACTACGTTGTTTTTAGCGTGGTCGTGGTCATATATATTTATATACTTTTTTTTTTTTTTTTTTATTTTTTTTTTTTGATAAATTATCTGTAAGTAATATGATACAAAATAAAAATAAACACCTTCTACATCATCATTATTACCCTAATGTGTGACTATGCCTAAAAGACTTTTTCTCTAAATGGCCTCATTTTGGCTGTATTACTTTTATCACAGAGTTATTGAAATCAATAACTCTCATCCAATTTTGACTGCGTTTTTTGCTACAAATTTTATTTTGCTTATAGCTTACATCATTTTTTGTTCTTATTAAGATTTTTTTCATATAATAAAGCAAAATAATACAACCATTTTCTTATTCACAGCAAATCATACTAAACTTGCTAAATAAATTTTAAAATACCTACAAAAAAAGTTTAATTGTTTCGCGAGAATATTGAGCCCCAGAAATCAGTTTCAAAGAACCAGTGCTCTAATCCTAATTCTGTCTCTTTACACCAATGTGGTTATCGAAGTCCGATCTCCTTATGAGATAATTAATGAATTTTTAAAAAAAAAATCCCGTGTGCAAATGCTACCTAAGGAATGCAAAAAGCATTTGGTTTTTTCTTTTTTGAAGTATATTTCCTACATTTTGAATTAAGTTTAAAACTGAGGCTGGGTCCCTGGCAGGAAAAACTTCTCAAAATCATGCATATTAGACAAGAGTTGGCACAGTGGTAGGACGTTTGCTTACGGAGCGAAAGTTCACGATATAGATTCCTACCTCTGACGGAAATTTACTTTCCATGTTATATCTGAGTTTCTGAGCAAAACTCATTGCATAATGCAACGCTAGCTCAATTTGGTCGGATTGTTTGGTTGAGTGAATTTTGTAGACGCAAATGGGTGTTCTAAGTACTTCAAGACCCACCACGTTGGCCCTTCTGGAAATATTGTTGCGGCAATTTGTTGGTTCGCTGCGTTAGATATAACATCTCACTCTCTCTCATATCTATGTGTCAGAAAATTTATCCTTGTCGATTCTTAAGAGAAGACTTGCCATGAAAATTAACTTTTCAAAAGTTATGATGTCAATTTTTAATTTATTTTTTCTGGGTCCTCAGCATTTTCCTCGATGTGTGTTAAATATCAGAAATTTTCTAGCATGAGAAATAACATCCTTGCAAGATTTTCTTTTCCAAAAAATGTAATACAGTGCACTCACTATAACTCGAACCTCCAAGAGACCAAGAAAATAGGTTGAGATATCGAGGCATTCAATAACTCGAACTTTTGCAGACAAATGAAAATAGTATAAACTATTAAAAATTCTCTATTCTATCTGAAATTTAAATAAGATATATTGTACATTATTGAAAAAATGTTCTAATGTTACTCTTTATCGTTTTAACAGCAACGTCTTAAATTGAGGGCGCATTGAGTTTTTGTTGAATATCTTCACCGCTCAGCATGAAATGGTTACCGATTATCACTAACTTTGGGACAAACTGTCTTAGAATAGCTGTTCATTCTACTAGGCAGATTTCTGTTGATATTTCATCCTACTTGGCAGATTTCTGTTCATCTTTCAAAAATCTAGCTTTCTATTTACAATTAACGATGGTGGAGGTTTTCACTTTTTGCTATGCAAGATCGAGCCGATAATTCATCTTTTTATTTTCTAATTAATAAAACTACTTCAGTACACAGACTCTATTTTTCGTCCGAACCCTCTAATCTCTATTTTTGTTCCAAAATGCTTTGAAACTAGAATAATACTGTAGCATTTCAGGTCAACCTAGAAATAATTCTTATAAAGACGTATTACGTTAGAAAGATAATTTTATCAGCTTTCCAATGATAGGCTTTGTCAAGTTTTGTACCTTGGGGAAAAAGTTGTGACCAAAAACGTGACAGGTGGTAAACCACTAATTTGCCCAACATTATATTACAATCATAAGCTAAATTACGATACCGTCATAACAATACAACACCATATATATTTTACTATCGGCGAAGCAAACTAACAATAGGGCCGCAAAAAATAAAACAACTTAAATAGGTATTTATCACATGTTTAAGGGGGTAAAAGGTGATTGAGACGTAGAACAGAAGCAGTTTCACCGAAATAAAAGTATATTCTTTTATAAACAAGGTAATGTAAGCAACACATAAAAGTTATCTAAGGCATTGTGAAGTTTTTAGTTAAAATGCTGTTTCATATTTTGTTACAAAAAAAAATCGTTGCTCCCTGAAAAATTATTTTAGCACATTTAATTTTTCATTCAAATCATTTAATCGAAGCTAAACATATTTCAAACATAGTTTGATGCTTTTTTCAGATCAAAAATGAGTCTTATATCAAATTTATTCCATAAAAAATACTTAACCCTAGCAAGACCGGGGTGATTCTTTGCATTCAAATATAAACACATTTCAATCAAAGTCATGAAAACGTGTCTCTCTTCTCCCAATTTACTTTATGTCATCTAAGTATTTTGGATCATCTAAGTTTTTTTGTATCCTCTTATTTTGTATCACCGAAGTATTTTGCATCATCTAGGTATGTTGTATCATCTAAGGATTTTGTATCATGTTAATCATCCTCTAAGTATTTTGTATCACCTAGGTGTTTTGTATCATCTATGTATATTGTATCATCTAAGTAATTTTGTTTACAAACATTCGTGTGAATAAAAGTGAAATAATTAGAAATTGATAATTTATATTGATGCATGTGGCACCCTCCGTTTAATAGAACTTCAACGAGTGTGGATAGAGTGATATTATATCTACATAAATTATGTTGCAAAGCACATGCAAGTGACCGACATGTAAGGCGGTATGAAAGTTGTAAGGACTAAATAGATCTTTTAACGTTTCTGCGGGATTACATCAAATAAATCTACACTTCTACGCCTCTATTAAATGGAGCAAATGTGAACATTTTGAAAAATTAAATATTAAAGACACATAACGAACGAAAAGAAGTTATTAAGACACTCCGGCTACTACAATCAATAAATAGATTGTCCAATTATTTACTGGTTAAGGTTCCGATTATTTCATTTAAATGACATGAATAAATATGAAATCTTAATTCAATCAATCTACTCGTCAAAAATTCTGTTACATAGTATAAACATAGCTAGTAAGACTGTTTGGATTTTGAAGTCCTGCGTTTGAAAATATACTTTTACTATTGCAAATTTAAAAGAAGTCCTGCATATTTGAAAACCAGATCTGTAGAAAAACATGAGCTAATTTACAGTCAGTACTTAGGAGATGGAGACACCTCATATTTTGTGAGCTCGTAAACCATACAAAAATCACTAGAGTATCGTCCCTGAAAATTTGGAATTTGTTTGGCACGTTAAAAAATCAGAATACGGAATTTGCTGAAGCTGCACAAAGGGACCTAGGTCTTTTGAATTGAAATTTTCAGCAAAGATTCTTAAGTGGTATAGCTTAAACATATTTAAATTCACGTCTGTTTGATTTCGCAGTTTGAAAATTTTTACGTTTTGTGAGTATTTAATTTCACGATTTCTTAAAACTTCTTCGCGAGTGTTTAATTTTGCGATTTTGTCATATTTATTGCGGCTACTTAATTTCGCGATGTCGGTCTTAATTTTTTTTTTTTTTTGTTATTTTGGTAAAGAGAAAAGGAATATAAAAACACAAAACGAGGAAAGATTTCATGTCACTATCATTGGATAGATCTGTTATATCTTCCGCTAGACGACATTCACTTGTTGACAATGCTTGCGATAAACCGTATTCTTCTTCAACATAGACTAAAGGGTCACACTCTGAAAATAATCTATAGCCGAAAGCTTGGAACTCCCCATCTTAAGTCAATCTTTTAAACCTATTTTTTTCCATCCTTTAAAAATTACCTGCTTTCTGTTTCAGATGTCAATTCGTTGTATAATTTCACTATCCACTTCGCATGCAGCGGTTTTATTACAGAAAGAAATAAAGAAACTTCAATACTTTGTGGTGATATTGATGATAGTGATAGTTGCTATATTTAACGTGACGAACCAAAAAATTTCCGAGACAATATTTCCAGATGGACCCACGCGGTTGGTCTTGGAGTACTTAGAACGCCCATTTGCGTCTACGAAATTCGCTCAACCAAACAACCCGATCAATCGGAACTAGCGTTGCGTTACGCAATGAGTTTTGCTCAGAAACTCAGAGATAATCTGGAAATAAATTTTCTTATCATTTTCTAGAACATTTGAGATCTGTTTGGTAAACCATTCAGTAAATAACTTCTTCTTAAAAGATTTTGCATATCCGTCCGTTAACGGTCAAATCGAGCGGCTGGTAAAAGTAGGTCATGTTTGCTGGGATTTTAGTGAAGAATATATTATTCTCCATTTGCATTTACTTTTCATGAAATAATTTGCCTATTATAGACATTGTCTTTTTGTCTTCTTCTTTAAAATACGCCATCGTCTCTTCGGTTTTCTAAAAAAATAAATCAAGAATTCCATAAGTACAGTCTTAAACCATAAGAGAAAATCTTCCATCTCGAAAAAAGGATTAAAATATATATTTTTTTTAAATTTGAGTACTCTATATATATTTATGAAATTCCTACCAGTAAAATGTTTTATAGGGATAAAAGGTTGTCAAATATATTGCCACCATCATCTTCATCATTAGTATTGTTATCGTCGCATTTGGTTTTCTATAAATGAAGGCATGGAACTAATTGGAGTCTCTAGGGTAAAAATATCAATTTTTTTAATTTTTAAATTTAAAGAATTTGAGTAGTGGAAGTATAGTAGATTCCAAAAATATATACTTTTATTGCATTTACTTTTCAAAAATAGTGAAAAAAGGGAAGATTATAGAGAGCTTGGTATCGTAAAACTTTCCTTAGTAGTATTTAGGGCTCATTTGGTCCCAATCCGTAGATTTTTCAACCACAGAAAAAGTCATAACAAAACTGAGAAAGAAAAAACTTGGAAACATGAAAATGAAGACAAAGAAAATAAAGGGAGTGAATCCTATTTATCTGGTGGTCATTAGGTTTATACACATGTTTTTGTTTTACACTTTCATTATTGGAGTTTTTGGTTTATATCAATTTAATTTTAATTATTTTTTAAATTATCCTGTAGCTTAAATTGCACAAGAAATCCTTGTTTTTTCCATTGTATATGATCTGGAACGCACTAACAGCAGCCTCTCCAACCTCATGTTGTTTTGCATACATTTCGTTTATTTTATCTGAAACAATGTGCATTTCTTTGCTTTTGTTGAGCAATTTGCTTTTTCCTCTGCCAAAAGTAGCTGATTTTGTATCGCAATCAGAAAACGCGTGAACAAAAATAATATGCTCTCTAAACAAGTCATATTCCCGACAAATTTCTTTCAATTTCCATCCTTTGTTTGATATTTCTTGAAAGAAAATTAATTCTCCGTGATTTTCCTTCCAATGATACACCAGCATCATTTCAGTTTGTTCAGGTTGTTATTGTGATGTAGACACTATGGTGGTATCAGCATCGCCTTTGCATATCTTAACAACATTACCCTCTTGTTCCAGTCTTGTTGCAAACAGAATAATAAAGTTTGTTTTTTTTTTCTGATTGGATAAAAAAAAACTTCTCTTGAGGAAATGGTACTTTGCTACAGCCAGCAATATCAATATTGGGGCGCTGCTTGCCACCACCCGCTCTTCGCATTTGCTCATTCGATTTCGTATTGGGACCTTCATATCTATCAAAGACCACAATTCACTTTGTGTAATGCTTGTGGGTGTACTGAGCGTAAAAATGGCATATTTCATCAAATAAAGCATCTTTTATCCATCTCACAAGATGTAGAAGGGACCCACCATCCATCACGAAGCATTCATCGTATGGCAATTGATTCCTTTTCATTACTTTGTTTTCTCTCATTACTACTATGCGTAGTGCTGCCTTGTCAGGCTTTCTCATGAAACCTTTTCTTGAATAAGATCATGGGCTCTTGAGTCAACTCAAAGTAGAAAAATTCTTCAACGTCTTTTTTCTCTTGTTGTGCCACAGCTAATCTCGTGAACAACAAAGTCAAGTTAATAGAGACCACTTCGCCGGCTACTTTGATGTTGTTTTGCAATGTCTTCAGGGATTTTACTTTATCTTTTCTTTTGACCTTGCTGGCAAGAGTTAAGATGCCATCTAATTGATCTTGTATTGCTTGTCCCACCTTCTGCTTGAACAAAGTTAACATGATTGCACTTATTAGAAATCATACCAATAGATAAAGAATAGAGGCAGTTTCTTCGTACAGAAGTGGATTCCTTTGCCGCAACCATTCTAGAAACATTTGGTAATCATTGTGATCCCCAAAGCGTCTTGTTATTCCCATGTCCACATGCTGTTTAATGGATTTGACAGCAATTCCAGTTCCAGTCATCACCTGATGAATGAGTGCAGTATCGCTGATACTTAAAACCTAAAGGTGTTTTGATCGTTCTCATCGTAGTCTGCTCTATCATAAGATCTTACCATAGTCCAGCCCAGTAGCGATTTGACCTTCTAACTGCATGAATACCCTTCTCAAACTTTTATTTCTACCACAGATGTTTTTTTTGAGCTCTATCATTTGTTGAACATACAACCTTGCGCATTTGGCATAATTTATATGCCTTGTCGCTGCAAAGAAATTCAACATCTCCTTTGTGGTTTCCAAGTGCCTAATTTGAAACTCGTTCGGCTACAATATACTCTTACATTATGGAGATGTAGTCATGATACGTTATCCAAAGCCTCACTGTTCTTGATTTGGAAGCCAATTCTTTTTATTTGTCAATGTTTGACTAAATTTCATCTGAAGACAGACGTTCTTCAATATCGTCTTGTAAAGCGCCACCAAAATGTCGTTTCAAATCTACATTATTAATCAATCCTTTTTGTCTTACCAATTCCACAAGCAGTGTTACTAAAGCTGATTTTGCTTAGCATTTCTTAGCAGAATCATCTTTAGTAACACGTAATGCTCTCGAGATCTCTTTTCCCGCAATCATATGGACAATACTGTGCTCTTCGTATGCTTCTGCAAAGAGTTCCTCTAGGCCTGATCCTTTCATGACATTTCCCAAGCTACCTAGAAAGCTCATCAGTGTGTGAAATCCTCCAAGGCGACATACTATATTTAAATCAGCATCTTTGATTATTCCAACTGCCTTCATCCAAAGTGGCTGGTCGAAAGTAATAAACTAGGACTTTCAATAATTTGGCTTGGTTGATGATAAAAATTAGAGCTGAGTAGAAGAGCGACTCATCTGAAGGATTTAGATCAATAATAGTAAGAAAGGTCACAGACGATGCTTTTCTACTGGACTTTTATCTGTTACACTTTGCATAAAGCCAGACCAGTTAGGGCGGGATTTTCCAATGAATGTGAGAACCATGTAACATTGCCAGAAATAATTGTAATAAACTTCTTTTGAAAACGCAGGGTCAATTTTCAACTTACAAATGGACTTCAAGAGTGTCCCTAATAACCCATCTTTAAAAGACACATGAAGGTAATGTAACTCGATACCTCTGTTCCTAATTACTTGAGAAACCTTCTTTCTATGTTTCAGTCGTGCTATTTGTTGCTGTTCTAGATGCTTTGCTGGTTGGGTGATACAAGTAATGCCCATTCCTCCCTGTCAATTTAGTTACATTATAGTCAACGCTATCAGCGGTCCATTGTGTGAATTGATTGATTTCCCCCTGATTTTGGTTTCCATTTTGGTTAATAGCATCAGTAGATTCCGTTACAGATTGCTTATATCTCAGGACCTCATCATTGAAAATCTAAAAGCGCAGTTTAGGCAGATGGTTAATCAACCATTTACAAACCATAGTCTTTTTCCAATTGAACACCCAATCCAAACATTAAAGGACACGTGATTGGTCGTGGGCGTGATGTTTGTGTAATACATTTTCCAAGACTATTTCTTTTTAACTCTGATGAAATTAAATCGCTGGTATTAGCCTCAATGGTACCCATTTGTTGTCTTAGTTTTTGTTAGTTATATCGTCAGTTGTGGGTTAAAAATCAATATTTTTCCTGAATATCTGCTTTAACAAGTTTTGCAGCTGCTGTTATTATATCCATCTTTGTCTGTTGTAGGTTTTTCTTCAATTCACTCAAAATTTTTTCTGCTATGTTTCTGAAACAAATAACATTTTCTCGTCCAGACATTTGGGCAAAGTAGATGTTGTCTTCATACCTTTCCACCAATTTTTGTTTGTGTCTTTTGATGGATTAAACTTCGCAATTCTCCCTCAAAAATTCAACTTTCTCATAGAGTTCCTTCAATGTATACAGGTCATAATCTGAATCATTTTCGAGCCAACTGCATACATTTTCATACGCTTCCATCATTTCACTAATAATAGGTTCTCCTCTCTTTTCTGAACAGAGTGTAAAAAGATTAAATCTTTTTGTGCAGTTTTCATGGTATATCGCTTTACAGAGTTTTACTTCCCAGTTGACTAGAGTTAATTGTAGAAGATCTCCGCTTATTCAAGGATGTTTAGAGATTTCGTGTGTAGTAGTAACGAGAAGGAATGGTTATTCATCAAGAAACCAAATGCTTTTACAAAAATACCTGATACCATTTCACCAGCATAAAGGAAAATAATCAAGAGTGTTTAAAAAAAAAGACAAGCAAATAAAGTACCGAAGAATGGTGACATACGAGCTTTTTTTAAAGAAAGTTCGAAAACTAAAAACGATAAAAAAAATATTAGAAATAATGACATTGTATTAGACTAAAAAAAGAAGAAAGATAAAAAACAAAACAAAATCTACTGTTTTTTAATTTAGCGATTATGTTGTCTTGATATTTTTCGCGAGCACTTAATTTCGCGATTTTGGCCCAAAATTTTCCACACGAGAAATTTAATACGTTCAAGATATCTATGGAATAAAGGAAATGGTTTTGGGGATACTTCCTGCAATCTAGAATTATAGTGCTCAAATATGTAATATGCATGTATGAAAATCTTATGTAGTATTTGCCATTATGAGTGATGAAAATATTTATCCTGTGATTTTTTTTTTTTTTTCTTTTCTTCCCTTCATAAATGTCGTGAGAACACATCACATACTTTTTTAAGGTTTGTACAAGCCGTTCTGTAGTCATGGCAATTCATGCATTGGTTGAAGCGCTATCATTTTATTGAGGGTTTTGGCTGATCAGCAAATATTAAAAAATTTTTTTCAAAATATGAACTTAAATGAATTAACATTGAAGTAAAAGATCATTTTCAGTAAGTAAAAGATCATTTTCAGTAAATAAAAGTCATTTTCTTTTTGATTTTCATGATTTTATATATATATATATATATAAATCAGTTTTTGAGAAAAGTACCTAAGTCCTGGATGTACAAGCAAGGTTACATTTTCGCTCGCATGAGTGGATGATATAGATTTATCCAATCATTTAAGGGCTATGCATGTGTTTTCTTTTAACATTTCACCACCTTCCCCTACCTTACTCTACAATTGATCCAGTCTCCTTTGCTTAACTTATTTTTCGCATGTTGCTAGCTCGAAACACCGCCTTTATTTTGAATCTAAGAGATATTATTACATTATTAGTATATATTCTAATTATTACATATTCTAACGAAATTTTTCATACTTTCTTCAACTTCTTGTTAACGGTATCAAATGGATAGTCCCAAACTTTTGAAGATATTCCATAACCTAAAAGAAGAGGTTGGATACTTAAGATCATGAAATTTATGATGCCAAATTACACACTAGCAGTTAAAATAGACCAATTCGAGCCTGTAATTCTAGGGTACAAGATAAACTTAATTCACTCTAATTCCAATTACATCATCAAATGCGAAATATGTCACGCACAAGGAAGTTTAGGCTTTCCAATTCGTTTGTTATAATCCAAGGAAACTTTCTGTACATCACTCAAAATCCTAGGGTAAAAAAATTTATCCCATGCTTTTGTCATCTTACACTTTCAGGAGAGGATGCATCACACACATGATCCTATTGATGAAAACATAAATTTTTTCACATAATAGAGTGCTTAAAATTTGTCACGCAGCAAGAAAACGTGGATTTATATGCAAAAATGGAAGGTGCTTATATTTGTTTTGTTATGTATGTATGGCATGTCTGTTGGTTGATTTATTAACCTACCAGTTTTGTAATCATCAAAATGGTGCAGTACATGGTAATATTTTAATGAATGCATATAACTGCCTCGTTGAGGGGTGCCATGGTGAAGATAGTAGTGTGTGAGATCGTAACCAACGTAGCCTAACAGCAGGCCTGCCATGAAGCAATCACCCGAGGTGTTAGATATCATAAAATGAATGAAGCCATAAATTGGGAACGCAATACACCCAGCAGCTACAGGTGGAAATACCAGTCTTCCTTTATCAAATGGAACCTATAAATCATAAATTTTAATAGATCTAGGTAGTGGAAAATTTTGTACAACTTTACTTCTTACGAGGCGTTTAAGTAAATTAGCTTAAAAGTCACCTCTATTTATTCTTATATTCTATTTATTCTAATAATGGTTTTAATTCAGACAATTGCCCCGCAATCCTTTGCACAACTGTGACGAAAAAATAAAATAGATTTTATGTTATACTTAAACAGTCTTCCAAAACGTGAATTTCCTTCTTACTGTTAACCACTTTTCATTACTAACATTTCCTATATAATTATCATATTATCTTGGTAAGATGGCTTTTGTTGAAATTTGCCCTTTAAGTTCGGTATTCTTTATTTTAAATATATAATATATAGTTTTAAACTTTGTGCAATATTAATGAATTCTGATAGATGGCCTGTTCGTCTGACACCGGTTTTCTCAAAAAACCATGTTGTTGTAGGATTTAGGTGTTGATGACGGTATGGGTTATTACTATACGCGATTGTTAGAATGTTTTTAAACGAAATCTGAAATAAAATATAAAAATCGCACTTACTTTGTGATGTTGTCCATGTAATAAAAAATGCAGTGTGATTATAAACCATGCGTCATCTGATTTAGGCTCTATATGAAACAGGTAGCGGTGTAGTAAATATTCTAACAAGGACCAAGCCGGAACACCAAGCGTAGCCCAAAAAAAGAAAATAAAGGCTTGTTGCTTTGTAATACTATCTAATGACGAGGTTTCATCTAAGAACAGGATAGACAACAATGGTGACAACAAATATACTACGAATGGAAGCCAAACTATTGGAATAACCCACCATTTAGTCTTTTAAAAAAATTCTACTATATCACTGTCAAACAAGCGCAGTTCCTTTGAAACGGGGGCATGTACCCATTTAAAATAATCTTTTCCATATTTGTGTGCCTGGAAAACCATTCCTCGTTTCCAATCCACAATTTCCTATAAAAAACAATCGTGATGCCGAAATTTATGTATGTATGTATATATATA
>JAUZNK010056170.1:0-49959 GCA_035046665.1 Euphysa ruthae
CCGCCTTTATTGTCATGTTGAAAAAAACATTTAACAGATTAGGATTTTTGTTTAAGTATAGACAATGAAGAGAGCACTGAACAGATAAGTTTTGTTAAGGAAGACAGTATGAAATAATGATACCTAGAGTTGTTTTTATGAGACCGCTTACGGCATTTCAGAATGTTTTTTTTTTTTTTTTTTTGTTTTTTTAAACCACATCCTGCGTTCTTGTAAAGTAGATACTTTCAAATACTTTTTATGAGAAACATTTTAAAACATACTTATTATTTGGTTAATCCTATATTAGCAGTGGCAGAACTGACATCACTTCCATATTATATTTTCAGTGGAATATCTGACTTCCTTTTTATTTTGGGAAAAACTTTTAAAAAGGTCAATAAGTTTAATGAAAAAATTAACCGACCACCAGAATTATAATTTCTTTGACTTTTAAATCTTCTATTCTTTACTTGACATGTTTTCTATATCGTTAACACGCATTGTATAACAGTTTATGCTTTTGACGACATAAGTTTTGAATTTTGAATTATTTATTTAATGGTCTTACATCCAATAATATATTTTAGTGGATTACAGTTTAAAAAGTCAAATCCAAGACATTGAAATACCTGAACAGATTCAATAACTCAATAATTATTTCTTTTTGTTTAATAAAAATTACGGGCCTGTTACTATACTATACTATAGTATTACTGTTACTATTACTGTTACTGCCACTAGAAGAAGAGAATTTTTGGTACATATTTTTTGGTCATATTAGTTGAATTTACATAATCAAATTTGAGAAATTAGGAGAAATTTACGGCCATTTCTACGTGTGAATTTTTTTCGAAAAATGAAATTTCTGAGGTTATAATAACAAAGGAACTTCATGCTCAGTTAGCAAAAAATCTAAAAAAGCGATTTTGTAGAAAAGCACATGAAAACTTCCCTCCAATTTAAACGATTGATCTTTGAGACTTGAATCTATTCTAAGAATATCTAACTGGTATGCAATAGTAAATAGTGTGATCTTGCAAGAGCAGTTTGTAAAATATTCACTCTCCAGCTTTGATTGATGTGAAAAAAAAATTCTTTTATATAGTTAATAGTAAAATAATAAAATTATGAAAATATTTCATATTTCATAACATAAAAAACCCAGAGGAAACGTAATGTAAATGATGGTCAGTACCACAAGGGCAAAAATCTATCAATCTCCTCTAACACTGTAAAACAAAAGTAGGAAATATCCACTAATGCCTAGATTAAAAATATTATGAAATGTAAAGTCACAGCTAATATTTAATAGAACAGATAAATAACCTCACTTCTTGCTTGAGCTTCAACCCTGCCTCTGACTTTTCCTTTTTCCATTTTTAACTGACTTTCTATTTCTCGCTTTTCATGATTGAATCTTTTTCAGCAGCTACTTTTGCTAGTTTCTTTTCTTTGTTAAATACCTAATAAGTGTGAATAAATCTTTAAGAAGGCATACTGAAGTTATACTTTCGACAAACACAAAA
Organism: Euphysa ruthae; assembly: GCA_035046665.1. NCBI lineage: Eukaryota > Metazoa > Cnidaria > Hydrozoa > Anthoathecata > Corymorphidae > Euphysa > Euphysa ruthae. The sequence continues at coordinate 1,509 of JAUZNK010056170.1, forward strand.
ATATTTGTTATTTTGAGATCCATGAACACTAATTTTTGCATTGCTTGCAAAATTTCATTGAAACTTTTTGAAAATTTAATTAAGAAAAGAGACTTCTTCAGGGTTTAAAAGCTTATGGTTCAAAGCAAAGTCATCTTAAACAAAGAATGTTGAATATATAGTAGTGCTACACAACATACATTTACAATAAGTAATTTAGTGGTAAGAATTCTATCACACAAATACATACAATTAAATAAGAAATAAAACGCTTATATAAAAAATTTTTCTTTAGCCTTCTTATGTTCAAATCCAATTCCTTTCTTTGTCAAATATATCAACGTTTCATCATTATTTTTTCTTTTCATTGAAAGTTTTTCGCAGGATTTCAAGTGTTTCGCAAACTTATCTATCAAATATTTTCCTCTATTTTTAGGGTTTTTGTTTTGTTCTAATTTATTTTCTGATGGCAGTATGTTTATATATTGCTGATTAATCTGATTTCTTTTCGAGTGTTGTTGCATGCAGGTGTTGATTTTCATTTTTGTTTTGCCAACATAAATTTTTTGACATTGACTTTCGATTAAGTATATACAAGGCTAACTGTTACTTGGAAATTTTGTTTTATTTTTCGAAGATCAAAAAAAAAATTAATGCAGATGTTGTTTATAGTCATGTCTAAATAAACATAATTCAAGAAAAGTTTTAATCTTTAAATATATAGAATAACTTCTATTTAAATTAAATAGAAACTATCCACAAAATTTAACTTGAGCGAGAACAGATAATGACCTGATTTTTTTTACAGAGGTTTTTGACCAAAATCAGCAAAATCTCCCAAAATTGGTATAAAAGGAATGTGTAATAAAATTTGTCTTATAAGTATTCATATTCCTCATTGGAAAAGTATTCAGATGTACGTTGTTAAATAAGAATTCCTGTGCCAAAAGTCAGATAAAGCAATAGAGTCATTGATAATTTTTTTAATATTCATGTTTTTAGTCAACAAGGGTCTGTTTGAAATCAGTGTTAGCACGAGTGGTTTCTGAGCATAATGTCTCAAACTCAAATAAAAATAGTTGTCAAGCTAGTTATATATATATATATATTATCATATATTCTACTATCATGTAGTTTTACAAAATATATACACAAACGAACCATAAACCGTGGCTTTGTAGGTTGTGAATATATTACATAACATAGCTAAATTAATCTACAATCTAAGCAGATAATTTGAATAAAATAATATAAAGAAATGTAACTATATGCAATGTTATAACAGAGTTGAGTTTTCCTTCAAGACTTCATTTATTCCATCCATAGTAATGTCAATGAGGAATTTGTTCCGATTTCCATATTTATCTTGACCCTTTCACTCAAAAACGACTAGGTATTATTCAATGGAACTCTCGCCCTTTTCTAAGGATGAAATGCAAGAATATGAAGAAAAGATATAATTTTCATGATGATATCATAAAAGCACTAAGCCCAGGCTCTTTGTTATTGAAAAAATCTATTATTTCACGAGAAAATACAAAAATCCTAAGTGAAAAAGATTTTTTGGAACTTGCCTTGGAAATGGCCTTAGAAAGTTAATTAGGGTATCTATTAACATATACAAAAGTAATATGGGGTTCTTTAAACTGTTTTTTCTAAAATGGCAGCATATGTACCAGAACCCACAAAAACTCATTTTACACCTTATCCGAAAAGAAACAGAAAAGAACACCAACAAAAGAACATATTTAGTTTAAACCATAAAGATTGTTTGCATCCTTATTTCTGTTGTTTCTATTTGCTGTCCCCCATAAACTTTTGCTCCTTTTCGTCCCCTACCTTGTTATTGTCTTTGACCCCTACCGCATCTGCGTATCCCACAAGGTCCATGCCCTCGTGCCCTACCACGCCCTCATTTTATTTATCCAAGGTTTTCATTCTGTCATGCTATCAATTTCACTGACACTGTCTTTGCCAATCTCATCTTCAATCTATGGAGATTGTTCAACCGACATTTTTTCTCAGTCATCTTTTCAGTCAATTTCAAAAACTAAAGAAAAAAAAATTTTTTTGATCCGGTTTTCTGTAGAGTGTGCCAAAAATTCCAAATTTACTAGTAGTGACGTTTAAACTAAAACAACATGGTTTCTTAGTACTATAACGACCCTCGGTGGGTGACTGGGAAAAATGTCGATGTTCAACCACCTGCTGTGCTCGTGACTGGGAGTGAAAGGGTTAAATACAACATTTTATCTGCACCTGCCCACAACTGTTAAGTGAATACCAAAAAGCTTAAATAAGAAAAACTGACCAAAAATTTGCCTATGATAAAGCAACGTGTATAAATGGGCAATTAAAGTTTAATATGATGCGCAAGAATAGCCTATGTGTTTCAAAAGATATAAACTTGACTTTCTTCTATTGAATTAAATCTCCAATCTTAGTTCGAAAAAAGTAAAGAAACTCAATGTGTAGTCTACAACAGTATCTGTAGCTTTGACTACAGGATCGTACCTGCAAATGTAGCACGGAATCTCACAACGAATTGTAATGAAGACTTATATCATGCTAACTAGAACTATTTCCTCTCATTAAAATTGAGTCGGTCAAACGGAATATTAGCAAAAATACGGCATTACATCAACTTTGAAACCTTATTAAAAATATAAAAGATAATTTTTAGTTCCCATTTGCGATATGCTTGTCAGGTATGGGGTCAATCTGAAGTACTCATCTCTTAAGAATAGCCTCGTTACAGAATAAAGCCGTGAGAATTATCCATTTTCAACCAAGACATATTTGCAAAACCCTATGTTTAAAAAGCAATGTAATTCCCTTATTTGATTTAATTCAGTACTCAAAATGCCTATTTGTTTTACTTCCTTCTGTTTTTGATAGTTATTTCACTTTTAGAAAAAGGTATGGTCTTAACTAAGATCAGTTCCCAATAATAGTTTGTCAGTGCCATTTAAACAAACCAAACTCAATTTAACGTACATTTTTAAATTTGCCGGAACTTTAGCTCCGTCTATATTTTAAAGTAATAATACATGTCATTCGTTTTTCAATTATGTCATCTACAACGAATTTAACTAGTCTGTTGATATTTTTCTTATTTCAGAATTACTTTCCTTTTGAAGTTTAATATCAGGGTGTTATTAGCCTTTTTCAATCTTGACCACGATTTTTTGGGTAATTATGCTCTCCAAGTGTTTTCATTATTTGTTTGAGATGAAATGTTTAGATGAATTTCGACAATATCTAGCTATCTTGTTATATGAAATACTAATAAAATATATTTACCTTAAATATTATATGCACAGATTAGATACATATAATTTTTTTTTTTATTTGATTTATTAATATTTAGTGTTGCAATACATTGTAATGCACCTATCTAAACACGAAATATATTTATTGATTGATTGATTTAATAGCTCCAGCATATCAGTTAGTTAGAAATATTGCAAAAGAAGCGTATACCAGAGTAAAGCAATGAAAACATGAAGATAAATTTAATGTCACAAATAATGTCATGAAGATAAATTTAAGGTCACCAATAATGTCATGAAAAAAGCCAAACATGGCCGAGACTGGAAACTAATCAATGACAACACAAAAGAAAGGAGAGTAACAAGATAAAAGTTAGGGTTGAGGTTAGACAAAACGCAAGGAAGAAAGAGTCAAAAAGTAGTATTATTATTTAAATAAACAGTTAGGCACTTAAATCTATTTTGAAAAAATATCCCAGCAACCATCAGCCTTTTGCAAGGAACAAGAATTTGTTTTGTTCCACAAACCTTGGTCAAAATCTAGCCTTCCTTTAAGTTTTCCTATTTTAAAGGTTAGCAAAGTGAAAATAGAAAGAGAAAGCACATTAAAACTGCATGATGTTACCGTAAACAAAAAAATTTCGTTGAAAACTCCCATAGAAATAACTGAGGGTCATTCCATGCCATTTCGAAGTCAGATAACCCTCTCCAGGTCAGCATCACAGATTTGGATTAAATTTTACACATTTGTTATCCTTCATGAGAAAATAATTTCCTGAAAATTTCAACTCATTTAGTCAATTTTTTCAGAAGTTATGGCCTCTTAAATGTTGCGCCGAAAATCAAACAGTTGATGAGCAAAGCACTTTTAAAACTTGCACTTGTACAGTTATTAAGGTGAGGAACCTAAAAATGGTTTAAAAAGTTTTTGGACCAAGTGCTCTTAGCTTATTATTATTATTATTTATTTATTTTTTTTTTTTTTTTTCATGTTTTCTATCAATGTAAACAAAACGGACACCAATTTTTATTATTTTTTAAATATTTTAAGGGAAAAAAATGTAGTAACAACAATCAAATACAGTCGTTCCTAAGGCTAATTAGTTTAATTATTATGTGCGTGTGAACATGCAATAATTTACACTATTCATTAAATGTACGCACTGTCTATAGTGCGGGCACATTATGTAAACATAGCGCTCTGACGGAGATAAAATCTTAAGGAGATACACAACCTTATTATCTATGCGATATAATAAACCATGTGCGCTGCATTTCTTTAATCTTTATTCTTCGTTGATGAAGAATTGGTAAATTTTAAGTGGGTGATAGTTTTTCTTCATACGAAGAATTGAAGTCAAAAATTGACTTATTTAAGAAGACATGTTTGGATCCGTGATTCTAGAACTACAAAGACGGTAATATCGAAAGGAAGAGTAAAGGGTAATAACATCAATCCTGCTTTGAAGTATTATGAACTGAAGCTTGCATGTGTTCATGGTAGCAAACATTTCAAACTCGCGTACTGGTCTAAGATCTACTTCGTAAGCTTTTATTGTTATTTAGTTGTAGATATCTTATTTTCTTGTAAATTGATCAAATTTCAAATAAGATTAAACTTTGTTTACGTTAGTTTAGTTATAGATCTAGAGTGAGGTTATCAGTTATGTCAAGAAGAAATGTATTGAAATGCAGTATTAAACAACATAGGTCAGTTCTGGGAAAATAATGAAGAAATTATTCTAATATGTAATTTAATAACTTATATCAGACAACTGAATTTAACCAGGCATAAAACAATATTGAATTGCAATGAAATTTCCAGCACATTTTGAGAACAACAAAGTCATGTCTAAAATCCCAGTGCATTAATAATTTGTGTATATCTGTTTTTTTAGACTTTTCCTTGATTTTTGTACTGGACTGTATAAATTATTTGGCTTTCACAGGTTTGGATTCTGATGCAGAGGAAAGCCAGAAGTTTACAACACAAAATCCACCTAACACTGATTCAAAATCAGTCACCTGTGATGAAAATAGAGTTAATGAGATTACTCAAGATTACTATTTTTTTCTGCTGATTTGAAACTTGTCTGAAACTAATATTGAAGCCTGATTTAACAACATTTTAAATTTATATTTACCATAGAATTTAATTTATATTTTAGGGGAGCAAAGCCCACGAAAGTTGTCAATCCGCTGTCTCTTAGTGATTGGCTCAAAAACCATTAACAGATCCGTTTGGTGTCAATCATACAATGCATCAGAGCATAATTCAAACAGCCATCATCGGTATCAACACCTTACAGAGCCATCACTACCTTCGTTGTGTTGGGGTGACCTCAAAACATTAAAATCTGGTTCTGCAGTATTAGGAAAAGTCTTGGATGGGTTGATTCTATTGTTTTCTGCAGAGTTTTTTCATAAGGTGTGGTATCTACTTCCGGAAACATTCTTTTCTCGAGTTCATTCAGATATCAGTTTAGAAAAAATGTTGCTGTGCAATTTCGATGAGGTGGATTTCGTAGTGGCTGTTTTTTTTTACAACAATCACTGGATTCTCATTCTGCTTGACAAAAAAAGAAGAGAGAGTTTACATACCAATTTTGAAACAAAACTCTGGTGTAAAGGTTATTAACAACATTGTTAATAACATTATATGTTATATGATTTTCTATCTTAAAGAAAGAATTAAATTCTCAACCGCCTACAGAGGTTTGTTGGGATGCAATTTATTCGTCAGACTTTGAAGTAATTGATTTTCATATCGTTTGATTTTTTTGCATAAAATCTTTGTTTTAGCTCTGTCTTAGTTGAACAAGAAGAACATAATGAACACATTAAAGAATTTTGGAGAGCTTTCCAATGTAAAGTTAATAAAAGAGGGAAAATAATTAAAACTAACTAAAAAAGCTAACAACTCAAAATAAAACCCATTCCTCAGACAACGTGAAATAGGCTTTGTTGTATCAGAAATGGTTCAGTATTAGACATTATGAAAAATCATCCAGATTTCTACGAACGTTACACTCAACACTAGGTTCGACTCAAGGATGTCCCCGATGATTTCCTTGTCTTTTCACTGACTTTTTAAACTAACACAAATATTGGCAGATGGATCTAATATGGATTTATATGAAGTTTGGCGTCGCAAAATTCGTCATTTTGTTCAATTTAATAAGTTTAAAGGTCTTTCATAAAAAATCGCTTTCAGATCTGCGTATTTTTATGTTTGAAATTTCGTTATTTTTTCTGGTACTTTTTATTTTTATGCAGTGCTCTCTCTAAGCTTCCAATACATATAAATTTATGAATTTGGGCTCTTTTATACATTTTTTAGATATTTTGTTTTAATAATAATGTTGGGAAAAACGGCTTTTTTTATACTTTGTAGTATAATTTGTATATATTTGACATTCCTATTACGGATTTGATCAAAAATTTCGAGCAATTCGAGATATATACACGAAAGAATTTTGTTTCATAAAAGTTGTAGTTGCATCTCTTTTATGCTTTTATGAGGTCCTTATATATTTCTCATAAAGAATTACTCGAAATTTTAGATTATTCTACCAAACAAAGTAGCAATAGGAATATATCGTGTATTAAGATGTGGTTCGTATGTGCTTAAGCACATCTTTACTTATATTTTAAAGTTCATTTATATTGGTTGTATTTTAGAGTTTATATTTATTACGATAGAAAGTTGATATTCGTTATAGATATATTTTTAATATATTTATTTGTTATCTTGTAAAAATTTTTTACTGTAAATAAATTGTTATTAAAAATAGGGCATTTGCCCATACTGTCTTATTATCTAGGGTCAAAGGTGTTAGTGTACGTGTTAGAGCTTCCTTAAATGTTGTTATTATGTGCAATGTTTTTAAATAAAAACGCACTGACTGTGATTTGAACCTACGCGTAAACCCTTTTGATTTCAGACTAAATTTGGTAGTGAGAAAACACAATGGTAAAATTTATATTTTTCGCCTTCGCATTTTGCATAGATTTTTTCACTTTTTAGTTTGGATATTTAAGCACATCTCCAACATGCCGGCATATTAGTTGTCTATTTAGCGCACCGGCAGATGTTAATTATAAGAGAGATAATTTTTTGGAGGCATATTAGCATTAATGGATGACCTAAATTAATTTTCATCTTAAATATTTAAATAATAAATAATTAAATAAATAATAATTATTTATTTTTATTACTTATTTTGAAAGTTTATAAATGAAAATGACTCAATTTAGTTAGTTTTGACGCGTGAAACGTACGTTATTAAATTTGCCGGCACTTTAGCCACGTCCAGTTTAAAGTGCCGGCACTTTAGTCTCGTCCTTAAATGTATCCTGCGATCTAAACTCATCACATCTCCCCTTCTTGAGATTTATTTATTTAAAGTTTTATTTTATTCCTTGAAACGTTGCGGTGTCTTCACGAGGCGTCCGTACCGTGTACGTTTATCTGTTGTTTGTGATTGTGCTTTTTGTTTGTATGTGTGCTGGAGTTTCTTTTGGAAAATGTTTTCCATTATCGATCTCTATGATAGATGTTGTAGTTTCTTACTTTGCTTGGCATGTGGAGAGTTTTCCTGTTCTTCTGACACGGATGAATTCAACACTTCTTCTTCCTTTATAATGTGTCTTCTGTTACGTCTGAGCTATTGTGACTCTTCTGTTTTTACACGGTAACTTTTTGATTCTTCAAGTACCTTTATTTATCTCGGTTTCCATTGCTTTTCATCGCAATCTTGCTTCATTGTTTCTGTGTAGTTTGTTCAATGGTTTTGTGTTGCGATCATAATATTTCTTCTGATTGTATTGTATATCCCTTCTTCATTCTTGGAATGTTTCTGAGTTGACTGGATTTATCTTTAATGATTGTAGACTCATGGGTAGAATTGATGTAAAGCTTCTTCCACTCACAAGCTATGAAGATTACTTGAATCCATCGTGTTTCTTATTTCAAGCATGTCTAGATATGGATCTTTGTTGGATTCCTTAGCTTTGGTTAGCATATTCCTTATTGTTTGAATATGTCATTCTGCCATTCCATTTGACTGTTGGTAGTGTGGACTAGATGCTCTGTGTTGGAATTCCCAATTTCGAGTGAACTTTTTGAACTCTTTTGATGTGAATTGTAGACCATTTTCACTTCGAAGTGTTTTTGGTATGCCCATTCTTCTTACAAAAACCATGTTTTGCTTTTTTATAACTGTTTCTGTTCTTGAGTTGTATAACTTTTCTATTTCCCAGTGAAGTTTTGTGAGTTCCAGTGAAATAGATCTGCACACACTACTTGAAATAGATAAGCTGATATCTCGCTTGGAATCGTTGGTTCTTTGCTCAGTTTACCTTTGGTTATTTTGACATGTTTCACATGTTTTTTCTTCAATTTCCTTGTTGATATTCGGCCACAATACAGCCACACTTGCTCATAATTTTGTTTTCTCGATACCTTGATGAGCTTGATGCCATCTTTTCTTTAATTCCTTTTGCATAGAGAGTGGAATTATGATTCTCTGTCCTTTGTACAGAATACCATTATTCACGGATATTTCTTCTCGGAATTACCAATATTTCTTAACATCTTCATTTGTACTATGACTGCCTTTTGACCATCAGATTAATGTCATATTTTTGAAGTCTCAGCAACATTCTTTGTAGCCTTGGCTGTGTGTTTGCTAATGACTTCTTCATTATGTTTTCCAAAGGTTTTATCACTATGTATTGTTATTTTCTTCCCATATACGTATTGGTGAAATCTTTCACAGCCAAGCAGTACAGTCATTAACTCGTTCTCAATGATTGTAAAGTTGTATTGTTGTCATCGCCCTTGAACCATATGCGATAGGTTGATCCTCTTGTAACAATGCTGCTTCCAGTCCTGCTTGCATGCATCCATTTGAATTGTGACTTCTTTGTTTACATCGTAATATTTTAAGCACTTCTCCGAAATAAGCATTTTTTTCGTCTTGTTGAGAACTTCTGTATGAATTTCTATCCAATTCCAACAAACGTTCTTCTTGAATATTTTTATCATTGGTGAAGTTACTTCTGAAAGATTTGGTAAGAATTTAGCACCGTAGTTTGTCATACCCAAAAGTTTTCGAATCGCTTTTTTGTCTAATGGCATATTGCATATTGCTCTGATTTTCTCTTGATCTGCCTGAACTCATTTGTGAGTCTATATCCAAGACATGTTAATTCCGTTGTTTTAAATTCACATTTGTCTATATATATTATTAATCCATTTTCTTCAGCTCTATCCAAACATTTTATCAAACTGTCTCTATTTTCGTTTCCTTTGGTTCCCCATATGATTGTATCATCTATGTCTCTTTCAATTTTATTGATGTCTGAGAAGCTTTGATATATTCGTTTGTGGAAAATCTTTTATCCGAATGTATCCCAAATGGTAGTCTCTTGAATCTGTATTTTCCAATTGGTGTATTCATAGTTGTTAAGTAGGAACTTTCTTCATCCAGAGGCATCTGCCAGTAGCCTTTGTTTGCGTCCATCTTTGTAAATACATTTGCTCCCGCCAGTCTCGTTGATATCTCCTCAAATGTCGCTAGTTGATAGTGTTAGTGTTCTCTTTGAAATATTTTATTGAGATCTCTAAGATCCAAACAAAGTTTCACCAGTCCATTTGGTTTCTCTACTACCACTAGTGGTTTGACCCACTCTGTTGCTTCTTCCACTTTCATGATTACGCCTGATTTCTCCATTGCATTAAGTTCTTTTCTTACTTTTCATGTAAAGTCGCTGGAATTTTTCTTGGAGCATAGATAATGCGTTGAGCATTTTCTCTCAGTTGCATGTGGTGTTCAGGCTCTAATCTTCCAAATCCAATGAAATCGGGTAAATCTTGAGGGTTTCTTCTTTGATAATAGATCCTGTTTTTCCTTTTATTCTTTTGATCTTTTGAGCTTAATCTTGTTGAGCGTTGTTTTCTTGTATTATAGTTAGTTGGTTGAAGACACTTCTTGGCATGACTTCACTTCAGCTCCATTATCATTATCTATCTGTTTATTTTTATTATTTTTGTGGCTTCTGAATTGTTGATTCCGTCATCTTTTGTGAATTTGCTTTTCACTGCTTCAATCAAGTATTCGCTTGTTAATTTTTTTTAAATTTTTATTGTGTTGCATTTTGCCCAGTGGTTCTTCTTCTTGCACTTTGTACATATCTGAAAATACGCAAGACAATTCATGGGTTCGTGTATTCTACCACATTTGTGGCAATTCTTACCCAGGGTGTTTCTTCTTCCTCCATATGGTCCTCTCTTGCATGGTTGTTTTCCATATGTTCCCTCTCTACTTGGCTGTTGTCTAGTTGATTCCCTGTTTGGTTGCTAACCACTCGATCATACCTTGATATTCCAGTAATCTCCTTATGTTTTCCAATTAGTTTCATCTGAGATTTGTGACTTCATTTGATCTGCATTAGTTGATGACTTTAGCTCGAGTGATTATCTGCACCTTTTCGAATAATATTTTTGGGTACCTTTTCTTATTTTATGTCATCCAAAACTTTTTATAGAATTAGTCCCTTTTTTATGTTTTCAAACCCACACGACGCGACTGGATTCCGTAGTTTAATGATGTATGCATCCATTGATTCATCTGTCGCTTGCTTTCTTTGGAAAAACTGTTCCAGTATAAGATTCTTTCTTGGTATGCAATACTCTTCAAATCTACTGAACAGCTCGTCAATTGTGATTTCATCCTTGCCCGTCTGTTTTTTATCCCAGTTCCATGACTTGTAAATTCCACGTACTCTTTCACCAATCAGGAACTAATTGTGGAATTTTTATTCCTCTATCTTTAATCTCATCAGTGCATTCATCAGTGCATGTAGAGCTTCATTGTTTACTTCAATCTTTTCCATGTTGAAGTCAAAATCCATCTCAGATGGTCTTGGTAGTAGGCTTTCCGTGTCTCTTTATTCTTTTTATTTGTGTTTTATTTTTACCCCACTTCTGATACCATGTTTTGATTTTTTTTATATTACAGAATTTTAATTATTACACTTTGAGTTTTAGCTATCTTTCATAAAAATTATTGAGTTTATATATGTTCACAAAACTCCTTAGAGAATAATAAATAATTATGTTGTCATTAAATAGTGCAGTTTAATATAATAGATTATTTGCTACAATTAATGTAATAGTTTTTAAGGATAATTAGTGTGATTTCTATGTGCCTGTAAACATGCAGTAATGCACACTGTTCATTAAATATATCCTGTGATCTAAACTCATCACAAGTAAAGTGTCTTAAAAACTATAATAATGTAAGAAGAGACATAAAAGAAAAAAAATGAAATGGCAATTAATATGTAGAAATCATATTTTAGTTCTTATGTTGAAAATACTTGAAAAGATTCAGACATCTTTTAGAACTCCAGTTTGGATATTCTATAATTTCTGCCTCCATTAACTTGTCCAACTAGAGTTTTCACCTCAGCTAGTACATTGACAATTGGAACCCAGCACTGATCATTTCTTATTGGCCGTTTAAAATTAATCCATCTCGTTTCATAAACTTAATCGGCAAACTTAATTGAACTATCAATCACACTTTTAATGAACCATTCTTTGTCATAAACACATGGAACCTACATGCTTTGGTTGAAATGTGTTCTTTCTGTTGACGAGGTTTATTTGAACCCAAAAGATCACTTTCAGTATAATACATCTTTAGAAATACGCCACATTTCTTATTTTCAATGGTGTGATCTGGTTTTAGGGAACTTTTTAGCTCCGGTGTATATTTCCTCGAGTTAAGTGTTTATAATATGGTTTCGGATATCACTTTCTGTTATATTCATAAATTTGATGCCAGTGATGTTTAATTTGCAATATTCAAGTATTTTGTTAACAGTTAAGATAATATTCTTGATTTAAATGTGAAATTTACTTTAAATATTTTATTTAAATATTAATTCGATTTAAATGCACATTCATCTTGATTTTGATAAATTTCCAAAAAAAAGTGATGTTTTGCAAAAAAACTATATTGCAAAGAGGCCTCATACTTAAATATGTTAAGATAATTTTAAAAAACTTTTCTATGCAGGTAATTTTCTTAGTCAAATAATAAACATTTTGCAAAAAAAATGTCACCTTTAACTTTGACCTAAAGAATATTCATTGAATCAATTTTGATAAATTGTTAACAAAAAATTGCTGTTTCAATGGGCCTGTTGCTAAGGAATAACAGTTTTCGAAAGTAGACCATATAAGAAAAATTTTGTTCTATTAATCATAGTAGTGGTGGTGTTGGTGACGAGACTGCAAATGACGATTTAACTTAATTACTAATCAACTCTAAATAAACAGACTTTCTCAGTAAAGTTTGAAAGCTATATAAAATGTCCATCCACAGGTGATATTTGATAGTTCATTTCATTTTAGTTTAAGTGTCTTAAGTTATATTCTTTCGTTCTTTTTTAGATTTTTCATTAACCTTCGTTGAAAGATGACAACTTTCTTCTTGTTTCCTGTTTAATAGGAACCATTATACTGGAGATAAATTATTCTGGAAATAAATCATCGTCAAAAGGTCTAATCACTCGTTTCATATTTTTAATGTCATTGTTCATCAAATTCCAAATGAGCCTTATTGGGCTAGACTTTTGCCAATGAATTTAAGTTTACTACAAACCAGTTCCTTAAATTAAAAAATGTGTATTCTGATTCGCTTCTTTAGACTATGTTGTTTTATCCAGAACCACCCTATATTTTTACTTGGATATTTTTATTTGGAAGACTTAGCAGGTGTTTTCATGAAGACCTGAACTTAAACCAAAATGAAATATATTTTAAACAATTCTTATTAAATCTCACTGCAGTTTAAACTTGCATGAGACCAAATTATATGTATCAATTATTTCCAACGTATATTTTTTAACGTGGAGCTGTCAAACAAATATATATATATAAATATGTATATAGATAACATGATACTCTTGAAAGACTCTTTCACTTTTGGTTTCTTACCGAATATACACTTGTTTAAGAGCTCTTCATATCTCAAACATTCGAACAATTGTTGGATTTTAGGCTCCTCTTATTACTAGGTTGTAGATTGAATTATTCTATTTTATCTTTTTTAACGTTATAGGAAGAAGTTTCCATATCAGGATGACCGAGGCCAATTTCACGAAAACTTATGACCGCCCTAATGTTTACATAAAAACGACTTGAGCCATTTGCTCGGTTAGCTCTCTTTTGCTCAAAAATAAATTCTCTCTATATGTATGCATTAACCTTGACACTACGGCCGTCATGTTTTAGAAAAGCCGCAAAAATCTTACTCAAATGTTCATTCAGTACTTCAGTGTTCATAATAAAATCAAAGTCATTAGATGTACAAACTTTAGGTAAATTAGGGGCTACAATTTCTGGAACAAGTATACTATGGTCCACATGGCAAAAGTATTACCAGTGTCCATGTTGACAGGGCACTGATGTGCTTCGTCGTTTCTATCAACACTGAAGAGGTATAATTTTTCAATATTCTGAAAAAACTTTCGTTTTCCCCATTCCATTGTATCGTTGCTTCCTACGGTTATCTGCATTACCCGTTATTAAATCTCAATAAAGGTAGCAACAAACAGGAACCACGTACAACCACAGCAGCAGATCTGGTTTGTGTTGTCTCCACTTAAAAACGAAAGCTCAAACCAAAACTGAAAGAAAACCCTGAGTTATCTTGAAATGATCCAGTTAAACAATAAACACCTCTTTCTTTTCGGTGTAGAGTGTTTGAAGGGCGTAAATACTTGCATCATTAGTGAAAGGATGTAATGCATTTAGCAACTAAAATTTAAAAAATTTTTTTCATTTTCTTTTACCTTGATGTGATAAGTAGGATATATCTCAAAATCTACTTAAAAAAACCAAAGTTTCACGTCAGATTTGGAAATTACGATAAATTTTCCATAAAATATGGTGTTTTTGAACCATATGTAAATCTTCCAATTTTTGACATTTATTAATTCGAAAATTTATATTATTTCTGAAAATGACGTCCAGGCTGCACAAAATAGATAACAATCAGAAAAAGGAGACTTAGCATTAAAACTGGAGCTGAAGTTAGGAGCACGTGCTATGTTATCTTCAAACATTGATGTTCTGGATAGACTTATTAATGGTGAAATGGGTGTGGTGAAGCACTTTAAAATAATAAATAGAAAAGTAACTAAGGTGTATATAAAGTTTGACGATCTAAATGCTGGTAAAAAAGCAATATCATATGACAAATTTGCTCAAAGAAATAATAGGTTGCTACTACCGAAAACATATACTAATATCAGGATAAAACCGTCCTGACTCTCCTGTTACACAGAGAACATAATTTTCTCTAATGCTTCTATGGGCATGTATATGTCACAATGTCCAAGTCTTTAACACTTAAAGAAACAGTTATATCAGCTTTGATTTATTTAGGCAAAGAAGTTACAAATCAGGTTGTATATTGCTTTGAGCCATGCTACATCACTTGAAGGGTTGTTCTTAAAAAAAAGATTTAGTAAAGATACCCTTAAAGCGAATTTAATTTCATTTTCGCAAATAAATGATTTCAACGTACTTAGCTTCGTTTTTAAGCTTCGCGAAATTATTACCCGCAAAGATTTATACCCATGTAAAATTTTTTGTTTCCTGAATCAATTTCTCAATTTCCTGTTTTTGCTTACTACTGTTTAATATTTTTGAATTTCAAATCAGCTGTGACTTGCAAAAAAAAAAAAAAAAAAAAAAATGTGTTTACATTTTTAAAATTATTATTACTATTTGCATTCATTGGAGCCGTATAGCCCGACCGACTGGTTTACAAAGGTGCCGTCCGTAACATTTTTAAGATACTTTTCAAACTTTCTGGCTGAAATATTTATTTCTGTGAGTACTTCATAGAGTTTGAAGATGGTCTCCTTTTATCTTTATCAGTTAAGGTTTTTTCAAAATTTCTCGGGGAAGATGTTTTGCTACATAGAGAAAATTTAACATATTTGGAGGAAAAATTGGTGTTTCTTGAAAAACAAAAATTGTCGACAACTTGAATAACAAATGTGTAACTAAAGTGCAAAAACATGACGATTGAACATAAAGCAACACGAATCAGTTTTTTATTGGTATGCATGTTATGAAAGCGATTTCTATTAATTTTTTATATAAATTGAATTTGGCTCCTTAATGTGGTAGAATTTATTTTTAGTGGTGTTAAAAAAAAATTAGTCTCGTCATAACCTAGCTCACGAGAAACTTAGTCATGAGTAAAGAAGTAAGAGCACCAATAAAAACTTTTTAAATGTACCTGATGTTTACACGATTAAATAAAACTGCACACTCATACTTTTTATTTGTTAGCTAGAAAATGCTATAGTTTATATTTTGTTCAACATTAGACTATGTCTGTGGCTGGTCAACTATTTTTTATATTACAGGATTGACGTAATATTTTTTATCATAGATCATATTGTATATCTTGACTGTATTTGCTTATACATAAATCATATTTCTGCCATAAGATTTTCAATGTTATGGATGGACTAAATAGCTGATAAACTTCTCTTGGCCTTATTTTGCACAGAGGTACAAAATTTTTCCACGTGGCAAAGATCCTTGGTGTAAATGGCAAAGCGACCTACAATCCCGGTTAAAAACAAGGCTTGTATTATAGAAATGAACACAATATCACCCGGTCAAAGAAAATTTGTTCGAAAAAAATCACGGACAAAACGGAAAGGGTTCACTGACCAGGATAATGAAAAGGTGACAACATATTGTACATTGAAGTATCACTTTTTAAAATCATATAAAAATTTTAGGGATATTGTTGAGTAATTTTTGCTTTCCTTATTTGTTTGACTAATTATGATATTTTACGGTAACTTGACCAGTTTTATGATTTTAAAATTAAAAATGGCTTTTAACAGGTACAACATAAAGTATAATTACCATTTTTCAAAATTCAATAATGCTAGCTGTTAATTATATAAATTCTTTCTCCAAAGTATTTTTTTTATATATATTGGAAACTTAACCGCCTAATTTAAAGTTTGGATTTTTTTGATATTGCGTAAGTACAGTCCATCAGGTTCCTCAAAAATTTGGCACAGTGCTCAATGTGACCACTATTTTTTTTCTGAACCAAAAATTATTTATGTGGTTATTTATCGTTCAGAAATAATTGCCTAATTAATTATTTTCGCACTAACGAACTGCTCTTGTTAAAGTTAATTAGTGAGCTCGGGTGATTGTTTATTTAGTTTTATTCAGTTTATAGAACTAATAATGTAACTGGCGCAATTTTAAAGTTTCGAATCTTATTAGTTTTGACCGGGCAATCGCTACAGTTTTAGGAGTAAAATACTAAACCCGTCATTTTTAAAGAGCCTAATTGACATAATTATGATTAAAAGTTTTTTTTCCCCGAGTTTTTACTTAGTGCTTTTTTATTTAAGAGTAAATAATTTATAGCATTAAAATTTCAAAATAATTGTTTTAACTCTCTAAGATCTTAAGCCTGTGTGAGAATGTGCGTGACAAAAGAATTGTCAGAGATTATAAAGAATTTTCCCTTAACCTTAAACGATTGACGTGCTAATCTCGGTCAGTCTCATATTTTTGCAAAATAACTTGTTCATGACTGTAGACGAAATACGACTAATGGGATGTCAAATATACGGTAATCCAAATAAAATGAAAAAAACTAAAACAATGGAAAATATAACTTTCAATTACCGTGGGATTGATGTATTATTTACACAGTTTATTTAACCCCAGAAAAGTAAAAATCACTTTTAAAATAATTCATCTGTGGCTTATTTTCAATTTCAACGAATCTGTTATATATGTCCATAACGTAGTTTATGTCTTTATAATTCTCATCAAACAATTTTTTTATATTTCGAGATGGAAGTAGAGAGACAAGACTCTCTTTTATTTTTTACCATTGATCAAAGAGTTGTGTATCACGTTGTGATTCCGATAACCCCATTCAGTGTACTGGAGAGCATTTTAGTACATGACTTCATAAAGCGTAGCTTTCTTGTCACCAGACCCTGTCACGATGTACTTATCATCGACAGAAATGTCGCAGCTTAAAACAGATGACGACTCTTTCGACTGAAAAATAAATGACCGCAAAAGTAAAAAGTTAAATATGTTACTTTTTCTTTTAATAAAAATCAAAATCTGAGTGAAAAGCTAAATTTACTGTTTGTTTCCAAAATCAAAATTGAGTAAATTACAATGGTAGTATATCAGTAGATATAAAAAATCATATTTTTTCGCTGAAATTATTTTCAGAGTTGAAAACTAACTTTATTCCCATGAAATGTAAGCAGCTATTTCTATATTTATTCGTAAATTCCGACTTACGTAAATTATTCGCAAATTCTGACTTACGTAAATTACTCGCAAATTCCGACTTACGTAAATCTATTCGCAAATTCCGACGTACGTAAATTAGAGCCAAACTAATTGTGAAAGAAATCTTAGAAATATCAAACACTTTTAACATTAAATTTAAAATGCAATGAGTTCCTAAATAAAGAAAGTTAATTCTCTATTGCTTTTCTAAATTATAAAAAAATAGCGAGATTATAGACAGAACCTTTGTAAATAATGTGAATATGTGCTTTCAGCTTATTTTTTATTTTTTCTGCTGTTATGGCATAAATTTTGTACCATAAAAAATCTAATAAGAAATATCGCATACATAAACAAAAGGCAGCAAATGTAACATCAAAATCACAAAAATATCAAAGAAAGTCAATAAATAATTTTATTAATTTGATAAAGTTTCTTTTCTGAAATCTATGCATGAATAAAGGTTATATTCAATCACTTACTTGAAATATACTCGCGCCATACGGCGTTCTCCAGGCGTTTAGTAGATTATCTTTACCAGTACTGATGAACCACTTGCCACTAGTGGCAAATTTTAATGACAACACACAGCTGTCATGTAAATGTAACTGATATTTATCAGGTTTTGAAACATGAAGGACTTCTACGTTACTGCTCTCCATACTAAAGATAAAACAAAATAATAAAAACAAGAACTAAGATTTTTGATAAAAGTTCTTGAAGCACTTCACCGTAAGTGTCAACTGTTCTAAAATTTAAGGCGTTAAAATTTTGCCAAATTCATTGGTCCATACTGGTTTTTCCCTGGCATGGTTCCAATAAACGACTTTATGAACGTTACCTAGCAATCTAAACACCATAACCTTAAGATTTCTCAAAAAAGTTTCTCAAGGAATTTCAGCGTTTTCACTTCCTCAAATTAAAGACGGCTTCAATTCAAAATCACTAAAAATAATTGGAATACAGGTTTTGACTTGAGATATAAATTTTGGCTGTATTTTATATGGCTTCCATTACGAATTGGAAAACTTCTACCTAAGTAAATGGATATATTATTGCAAACAAAGCCAAGTAACAATTAATTTAGGTATATATAAATTATATAGTATTATATAATTATCATATGCATTATAGTGCCAAATATTAAGCAATATATAAATATATATAAATAATAATATAAATATGATATATAAATATATATCAATTTTTAGTTATGTATTATTGCAAAAAGAGTGCTCAAGATGACTGAATGAACAAAATGAAATGTTTAATAATTAAAAAATCACAACCCTATGTTTCTTGACAATGAAATATCACGTGTTTTCATGAGGTTCAAACATATAACCATAATTTTGTAAAGACCATATGTTGCTCTCAGATGTCGCATTGCATGAAAATGGCAATAACAACATCAAATCCCTCCAGATGTTAACATGAATTACTTACCCGACAGCTAGCCAATCACCAGTTGGACAATATCCCAGAGAAAATATTTGAGAATTAAAGTCGTGCTGTTGCAATTGCCTTCCTTCACGCAAATCCCATGACCGCACCGTGTTATCAAGTCCACCTGGAGACATAATAAAAATCGAAATAATTAATCGTTGTTACATAAACCAACTTCAGCTTATTACAGAAAATCATGCATTTTCTTTTGTCTGTATTTCGTTTGTCAACAGTCTGCAAAAAAATCAAACTTGTGCTTCGATTGCATACATTGTTAAACGAAAACTTTCAGGTAAATATCTCAAGCAGGTTCCCATATTCTTTATTTTGAAAAAATATATTGAAAAAATTATCATCAGCACATATTTTTAGCAAACCCAAAAAAAATTTTTTTTTTTAAATCAGTAAATGATAGATAAGTTTGTATAATTAAAACACCATTATACATAAATTTAATATTAAACAATTTTGGAAGAGCATTTATTCATAACAGATGAAAAGCAGAAAAAATCACTTAAAAATAATTTTTATATAAAACCTCAGCAGAACTGAGCCAAACTATTAAGTACAATGGTAAATTTATTAGACCCTTAAACAACATTTTTTTTGACAAAGCAAAAAATAAAAAAGTTCTGTAGAACAGAGAGTTGGAAAATAAATTTTTGAAAAAAAATGAAGTGTTTGTTAAAAGTTAACTCAAAAAAAAAAAAAAACTTTACATACCTGTCCATAACTTGGTTCCATCAGGTGAAATATCGATACAACTCGCACCATCAGTGTGACCTTGAAATTGTTGAACTATTTTTTGATTGTGTAAGTCTAGCACAGCAATATTACCATCACTACAGCAACTAAAGCATACTTTAGAATCAGGACTAATGGCAAGTGCGTAGCATGCAGGAGCGTTGGAATTCAACTCAGCTTTTATAACAGGAGATGGTGCTGCCAGATCCCATATTGTTAGAACACTGGCTTCACCACCCACGATTAAAGTACAACCATCTGGTAACAATTTACAAGAACGAATATATATATCACGCTAAAATATTAAAAAAAAAAAAAAACTGGCGTTATAACATATACAAGCAAATCTTGTTTTTACTTTTTAAATAAATGATTTTGAGGCATTTTCAAAATTTGTCACACTGGTTTTAAATAACTGGTAGAGATGGAGATTCAGCAATACAAGATCATAAAACTTTCAGAAGAACATAAATGCATGGTTCCTAGAATTTAGCTTTATTTATAGCCGCATATTTAGATATCAAAAGCAACAAATCATACAAAAATTATTAAGTCTTAAAGCTGATTGTTTGGTAATTTTGAAAAAAAAAAAAAATTTTTGTTATTAATCTGCATATAGTAATACAAATTATCATTTGTCCAAGTGCAGGTTAGTTATGACACACGTTCATTATATGGCCTATGTCTTTTGTTACAGGTAATTACAGAAATTGGTTTAATATTAAAATATCAAAATTTTATAAGAAATTTTTTTTTAATGACAATCCTTCTTTAATCAAGGAAATAACTTATGAGGGCAAAAAAAACTTACTAAACATTCTAGCGTTGAAACAGGCTTATTTATAGTCGATTGATTTATAGCTTGATTGATATCCCAAACTTTTACACAGCCCTTTCCTCCAGTGTAAACATGTCGAGTAGGATTGCTAACTGTGACTGCACATACAACTTCTCCATGATTTAATGTACTAAGTTGTCGGGCATGTCGAGGAATACTAGGACCTAATAGGGCATTTGGTGGAAAAGGAACAGGTAGCATCTGACCGTCACCAGAGATATGAAAAGAATAAGCTGGTTTACCACTTGGAATTCCAAAGCTGGGTAGCATTCCCCCCATGCTGCGATTTGCTTCAAAACCACCAGGCTAGTTAAGAAAATCATAGTTTTAAAAAAAGTATTATATGGTTCACAAGTGGTTTTTTGGTAGACTCAAAATCATTTTACTTTTAACAATTCGTACCAAAGATCACTGAGAATTTAATGAGCGCTAGCCTTTTGAGAATCACATGCAAAAAAAATCACCAAAGCAAATTAAGACATAAGACTGTGATTTTTGAATTCTCTGCAAAATTCCAAAAAATAAGCGTCTATTTCTGGAAAATTAAATTTTAGGCTTTTATTAAACGTCATCAATCATATAAAATATTTACAGAGATGAATTTTATATATTTTGTAAATTTCTTGCAAAAAAAAAAATGAGAAAAAAGTGTCCGTGTAAAAGTCTTGTTTCACCTAAAAAATCCTAGATAAAATCAGTTTCAGGGTCGAAAGATTTAATGTGGATAAAATATACAATTGAAAATCAAACTTCTGATATCCCTGGCTTCTTTCTGGGGGAATCAAATGTAAAATAACTGAACTATTTTGAGCTCATAATTACATTACTCATAAAACATTTTGGTCAAAATTATTAGCTATATCCTGAATTTATTGGTCTAGAATAAGTGCTATAAAGTGCTTTACCAATGAAAATAAATCGCAAATATAAGAACCCTTGTTCCTTCAGAAGTCTATTGAAACATATTACTGCTTGTATATTAATCCGAAAACAAACATATCAGGTAGTGACCATAAATGACAATTACCACATAATCTAGTGACTATATAAGGTGGTGACATGATATAATTGTTAAGTTATTTATTAAGTTAATCAAATAAATTATGCACATGTACATGAAAATAAGTTACTACCTCTACTTACAATGAGTTTGCACGGAATTTTTAGACTCTCATCATAAGGAACATAAAAGAGATAACTGACTATAGATACTTGACAATTAAATTTAGTTCACACTGTGAGGCTTTAGTGTTTCTGAAACAAAAAATAATGGCACTTGATATGGTTTATATTTTTACCCAATTCTAGATTTCAGTCTGAAACAGATATAAGAAGTTCTAGAAAAATGAGTACAAACTGATTTTTAAGGTGCCATGTAACTGGGCTAGACTACTTAGAAAACATGCTGCATGTAAGTAATTAGAGTATAATAACAATTAGAGCTTCCATTTGACTTTACGATAAAATATCAGGACAAAGTACTTTGGGAAAAGAACAATAAAATTTTAGGTAAGAGAGTAAATATATAAGTGACCATATATGGGCATAGTGAATTTACCACAATTCTAAAAAATAAGGGCTATTTTACACTTCAGATATAATCTTAAGAATTAAATATTATCAAAAAGTTTAACGCCAATAAAGTTCAGATATCCATCAAAAAGTTCTCTTCTACTAAGATTCTCAGCACAGTCAGTTTCAGTATCAGAAATTTGCATTGGAAATACAATCCCATTGAAAAATCAAAATTTTTTGGTACGATATCCACTTTCTTCTTCCTGTTATTGAGAGAGAAACTACATTGTAACAGATTTTTTTCAGAGATAAATTAAGTCAAATCGCTCATACATCAATTCGAAAACAAACATGCATGGTACATACATAATTGTTAATTTAGTCATTTAGGTCAATTAAAAATTAATACAAATGTTCAAATGTTTATAGACTAACTTACTAATGCAAATCAACAACATTTTGCACAAATAGTTGGAAGTTCTTATCATAAACAGTATAAAAAAGATATGATCAAATAATTAATTTTAGATATCTAACGATAAAGTATAGTTTTCTGTTGAGTTCTAACCTTTCTGAAATGAAATGCTGGCACATATGTATGGCCTTGCTTTTTCAAATGTTATTACAAAGCATGACGTTTCATTTTTTGTAATTTTTATCCTTTAAAAATAATCTAGGGTAAAAACACTACTTACCATTGGACCACGTGATGTATAATGCATACCTGATGGAAAAAAAAAAGAAAAAAAAGAATAAATCATCAAAGCTGACTCTCTACCAAAAGAACTAAATAATTTAAGAAAAAATTTCAAACAATATCTTAAGTCTAAAATTTGTACAAAAATCAAGTAGAATATTGTTATCACACCTAAGCTTGTAACATTAACTTAAATAAAGTCCATAGATATTCTAAACCCAACAAAAGGATGGTTGGAAAAGAAGCCACATTTTTCTCTCTAAAAATATATTTAAAGGTGAATTCCCTTAAACCCAATGGTTTTTTTTAAGCCATATTGTTACATTATTTTAACTTTCACAGTAAATTAATTTTGCAGCTTAAAGCAACCGCAAATCCTACATTTTAATTATTCCAAATTTTTGTAAAAAAGGCATCGTTTTAGTTCATAAGACCTAATATGCTGTTTATTTAGCAAATATATGAGATATATTTTAAATATTTATTTATATAATTTATAATATTTTATATAATTTAATAATATAAACTATTTATTTCATAACGTTACCAATAAATCGACAAAGCAAAAGTTATTTTATGATAAGAAAATCATTTTCTAGGATTACAACCTCAAAGATAGAATTTTTTATCTTAAAAACGTTGAAAAATTTCAATGAACTAATTAACCAAGATAAGAATGCTTAGAACCTTAGACTATTCCAAGCTGATTTTGGATGCTTCGATGCAAATAAATTTTCATAAATTAGATCAAACAAGGTTGATCTTTTCCATAATTCAACATCTGCACATATGATCAATTTTACTACTATTGATCTGGATTATATTTCAGACTATGATCAAGGATCAAAATTACTTTGGTGGGTAAACAAATTTTAAAGAGTTTCAAAAAATTTCATTTTCAAATCATTGACTGAGCCCCAGTCAAAGCAAATCCAAAAAAAAACTATGATGACCAACAAAGATTCAGGGTGGCCAGCCAAATATGATTTCCAGTACATCTCAAGGATATTCTAACTAATTATGCCATCTCTTGATATGTATTTTTCCTTGGTCTTGAAAATTTACTATTCTAGCTACATTTTAATATGCCTTTGAGAAATATAAGTATAAATATAAGAAAAGAAATATGTATAAAAAAAAAAGCATATTTTTTATGGATTATCATTTAGGCCATCTAGTCAAAAAAAAAAAAAAAAAAAAAAAATTTACTGAATCTTATTTATTTTTTTTTTCAGCAGTGAAAAAACTCAAATTAATGACATATTACATATTTTAGGTAAAAAAATAAATACATACCAGGGCTCATTTCACTAAGAGGACCAGAAGAACTATGAGATGGCAAGAAAGGTTGGTACGCATTGCCTAAAACAAAATATATTGCTCAAACCTAATTCAGTAATAGTGATTTTATGACAGCATGGAAAAATGACCACAAAAACATATTTATGTTATGTTTACAAAAATTCAACCAAGTGTGTATAAAAATAAACCAATTCAAATTGCAGATTTACCAATAAATATATATTTTTAGAAAAAACTGAGTAGTACCTGCTGATGTATGCAAATAAAATAACCTTTCGAGCTTATTATGAGCCAACTAACATTTGTTTTCAAGAAAGATTGTTCCTTTTAGAATAAATAGACTTTATCATTTATAGAACTTGGTTTTTAACCCAATTTGACATGATGCGCAAAAAAAGTGATGCCCTAATTCTTTCAACAAAATCCTTAAAATAATTTAGAAAACAAATAAGATAATTTAAAACTTTTTATATTGTTGGATTGGCTCAGGAATACTTTTGCAAAATCAAAACAGCTTCAAAATTTTTGGTTCTATTGTGTGACTGACTTACAGTCATTATTTCATAAACTGACTTGTGCCTCATAGCTTAATAGAGCATCAGGAAAAGACATAAAATTTCAAGTTCTAGTAGGAATCAGGGATTAGTTTATATGTACATAACGTGAGTGACAGTATTTTTTCTTTGTCTTCAGCATAAAATTTTCCAAACATTAAACAGTTTTGGGTAGACAACTTCTTAAAAAGTGCAACTAAATCAAACTTCAAGAAATAAAATGACCTTAAATTTAATATCATTAGACCAAATTGCATTATGGAAGTCCTTAAAAATAAAAATTACAAAAGTAACATTGGAAACATGAAAACAAACATATTTTGTCATTAACGAAATTCTTAATTTGCATTAAATTTGAAACCTTATACGTATAAACTTACAGGAATTTCAAAGGTAAAACTTTTTAATTTGACTTAAAAATTTCCCAATTATTAATAAATTAACTAATTAATATAAAACAACCATGGTTACCATGGTTATGACACAACAAATATATTTATAGGTGAATGAGCTGCACTAATGTGAAACTACTTACGAATAGGAGAGACTTTAGCAATAGCAGAAGGAGTGTGTGCAGGGCTGGAAATACTCTTTATATCATTAGGCTAAAACAAGAATTTTGCTTGAAAATTAAATTTGTTTTAACTTCTCATGCATAAGGAAAATGATTGGGCTTTTAAAAAAAAGATAACTTAAAGAGTATCGATAATGCTACCTGTATTAACAGGTTAATATTTTGAATATTTTATAAACTCTTCAAAGATTTGAGAATTTTGTTGTTTCTGTTAAACCTATTACGCTAAATATAAAAATGTAAAAAACAAACAAAAAAAGGGTTTATAATTATAATTGTATTGTCACTACGGCAAAAATTTAAAATAACAAAAAATTTCATTAGCTAGTTAAGAACAATATCAATGCTCTTTTAATAGCAGATTTTTACAAGTATTTGAAAAGATATTCAATTCAGTTGGCCTGATCTTTAAGAGTCGGAAATAGGGTATTGTCTAAGGATTTTAATTTTTAGAATTGAAAGTAAATCTCTACAGAAACAAGCACTTAGTGACTCCTGAAAAAAAACTTTTTTGAAGAATCTCCGACAAATTGATAATACATATTTTTAAAATGAATAAATAAAAGCATAATTGTTTAAACAAATCAATTAAAGCAACTAAATTGACAACTTTAATCAGAATGGGAGTTATGGAAAATTAATAAAATAATAAAAATATAAAACAGTTAAATATTAAATATTCAATGGATTAATAGCATTTATATTTTTTTGTCAATCTCACTTTTGTCAGACCTAAAACAATGGTTTCAGTCCCAACAACATTTTGAAAATGGACGACATGCCTAATTTATTAGAAATAATATTTCCCAACATAATCAATGACTTCAGCATGGTAAGTGTAACTTTTAGAGGAAAGTAAAAATAATTAACCGATTATTAAATAAATAATAAATGAATGATTTTTGTTATTTTTGGTTCGTAAATTTTAAATCATAAACTTAAAATTGTAACTTTGCAATATTTATGAAATCTTTGCTATATTTATGATATTTATACCTTGGTACAACGTCTCAGAAATAAATTAATGAACAGTTACTGAGAAAATGTATTAAAGATGGTCAGACATGGTGGCGATTTTATTTTATATCAAAACTTCATATTTATCAGCACTTCATTTCATTAATTTTATCATTTGCTATTTAATAATCTTGAGCACACTTTCTGTAGTAACACATAAACTAATAAATTTTTGCAGTAATACAAAAATATATATGTGAATACAATATCAATTTTTTAGTTTTATATGATAAAAAGTGCTCCAAAATTGATGAACAGTGGTGCAAAATTTTATTAGACCAAAACACTCCATAAAAAAAATTTTTAATTTCAAATTTAAAAAAAAAAATCATTTTATTTGTCAAATATGATAACTGCATAAAAATTTATGCAAATTATTTATTAATTTATGCATATTAAAAATTTATGTTCGAAAAAGGGCAAAATTCTTACAAAGATACATTGAGTTAATTTTTCAAACTTTTAGTTTAAATTTTTTACAGTTAAATATTCAAGGTACTAAATAATGTTTAGCTTAAAAACCAATAATTTAAGGAATAATTCAGTCAATGGAAACATTTTTCATTATATAGTGTTTTACCTATTTAATCAAATCTTAATGTTTGTTTGAGATAGAATTTTCTCTTAGCCCCTTAGTAAGATCAAGTACATTAGTATGAGTCATATGATACTACTTACTTTTCCATGCTTTATAGACCCAATAAAAGGTAACGGTGATTTAGATCGAGCTCCAGAATTCCTTTCCACACTTTCACGGCCACTTTCTTTTTTAATTTTCTTATCAACTGAACTACTTCTTGATATCGGTGGTGATGTTTCACCGTTTGCAATACGTTTACGAGGTGGGCCACTGGATGGCGAAGAGCGCTCCTTTGAATAAAATAAAATATAAACTTGAACCTGTTGTGCTACTCTGAAAAATTGATAAAATTGAGGAAAATTTGAGAATATAAAAAAAACAATGAACCCAGGTGCCCCTAAAATACTCTTGACAAGAAAGAGTTTTCGGCCTTGTTTTCACTTGATAATAAGGCATAAAACATTACTATCTATGATTTTATAAATTTGAATTGGACCATCTATGTATCCATTCAAAGACAAAAGTGATGAAATACTAAGTAGGCATAGTCACTAAAATTATATTAAACATAGTAACGCCTTTAGATTAAGACTATTAGTTATAAATAAAATATTAAACAGTAATTCAATTTCCTAGATTAGAAACAGAAGTGTACCTTCCCATATAGATAAGGTTCTTAAAACCACTGACTTCCTTAAAAGAGAACCTTTCTTATATGGACTTGTGGAACATCGCAGTAACTCACACTGGATAAATCACACATAAAGATATTTATAGGTTGAAACTTATAATAAATTCACCAAAATCTAAGAACAGGCATAAGAAAAATCTGCTTAAACAGAAAATAATTGTTTAGATAAATCAAACATACTTCATTGTGATCATCAACAACTAGCTCCCCATCACTTTTCTCATGATCACTCTCCTCCTTTTCATCCTTCTTTTTCTTAACGGTACTTTTTATATTTGGTATACTTGTGTGTGGTGGCATTTCTCGTTTTTCAAAACCAAGAATTTTTCTATTATATTCCTCATTTCTGCCATCATCACTACCATGTGATGAATGACTATCGTTCGTATTTCGAGGGATATTATATAGACTAGATCGAGGAGGTAGAGGGGATTCACGCAGTGAGCTACCGTCTTTTTCTTCTTTAACAGGAAGATGTGGTGCTGATGATAGTGCGTTTGAAAGTGCCAATAAACCTGAACTTGTACCTGGAGGTAGGTGAGGGGGTGGAAGCCCAGGATGAGGAAGATTTACACCCGGTGGATGAGTATGTGGTAAACCTTGTTGATGAAGTTGTTGCTAAAAAAAGAATATAAAACATGAAAGAATACGTTTAAATAAAATGTATTGATATCAACAAAAGAAATAAAACACATATTTTAATAAAAAAAAAAAAAAAAAAAACCTAAAATAGGCCATTTTAATTTTGGAACATTATTTAAATGTATTATAAATTTACTTTTAAGTGCCCAAAAGTTTTTGAGTTATTTAGCACTGCTCAAATGCCAAATTTACATTGAGACATTTAACCTTCATTTACACACTAAAAAACTGCTTCTTACTTAAAAGAGAAACTATGAGTACTAGATACAATTCATATAAACTTTAAGTGAAAATCGGAATCTACATAACTGCTAAAGATAAAAAGTTAAATTATTATATAATATTTAGTGTAGTTAACCCATTAAGTCCAGCAGTTCATCCAGTTTTGCGCGATTTCTTCCAAATTTGATTACATAATGCTTATGTTCTTTCAAGAAATAGAAATTAGATAAAACTCTCGATCAAGGGAAAAGGAAACGCTTGTTGATTGGGAATATTTAGTGGAAGATAAACCAGGAAAAACCCCTTTACTTTCCACTCAAAATTACATCTGTAAATACTCTCACCATGCAACATAAATGTTTTGAAATGTTATATTTAGCCAGTTTATCTGATGCTACTACTCCCAAAACCAGGCTAGTCAACCTGTTGTGGGTCTGCTGCTCCTCAGCAGCCAGCACTTGATCCAGCACAGCCACCATACAACATGTTTTGTGAACTTTTCGAATTTTTATATAGAATACTAGTCCTCAGCAGAACAAAAATTGATCCAGCACAGCCACCATAAACAGTACATAATCTAGAAAGGCAGGACAGGGTCCGGTAAGAATAAAAAGAGTATTTTTTTGAAAGAAATTGTCTAAAATATAATTATAAACAAATAACTGAAAAAGGGCACATTTCTTGCTAATCTTAAAAGCGGCAGCGCCCTACCTGATAAAACATAAATGTTTTGTGAATTTTTATATTTAGCCAGTGAATCTGTTGTGGCTACTGAGAAGCAACAGCCAGCAATTGACCCAGCACAGTCACCAACATAACCACCACAAACATTAGTATAATCAGAATCCAGTCATTTAGCTAGTGAACCTGAACCGCTTGGATGACAGTAGTGATAATGTTCCTAGACCTGGAGTAGGACGAGGAAAGGTTCAGGTACGTGCTGGTGCTGGACGAAGATGTTAAGTTTCTGGAATTTTAAAATAAAATTATCATGGTTTTGATAAATGCCGTGTCTGCTGTGAACCAAATACCTGATGATACCATTTCAGGTTTCACCGGAACTCATTGCCCATCTATCAGTGTTTTCATCCCAGGTACAAAGGATGAGAGGTCAAACAAAAAATTTTGTGTTTACTATGCCAGAGTTTTACGTTCAGAGAAAGGTTGCACTTTGAAAACCATTTACGTCTGTCTCCAATGTCCATCGGAACCTGGGCTACACCCTGACAAGTGTTTTGAAGCCTACCATACCAAGCTTGACTATCAAAGTGTATAGTATATTCACTAAAACATTGTGATATTGTTGTATATATTAATAAGTTTAACATTTGGTAAGTGTACAAATATTGACTTTGGAAAAACTATTGCAGTATAGTTTATAAAAATATTTCACAGAGTTAA
Organism: Euphysa ruthae; assembly: GCA_035046665.1. NCBI lineage: Eukaryota > Metazoa > Cnidaria > Hydrozoa > Anthoathecata > Corymorphidae > Euphysa > Euphysa ruthae. The sequence goes on from JAUZNK010056170.1 coordinate 31,372, forward strand.
ATAACTTTAAAAAATTATTTGGTTGAAATATTTACTTTTTTCTGGCCAAAAAGCTGATTTTATCTTTTTGCAGACACAAATTTTTGGTCATTTGGCATCATTATGCATGATTTTTTTTTTTTTATATAATTTCTATATACATTCTATATCAAAAAAAGGAGCCAATTTTCAAGAAAACCTACTAGTTCAGTCTCCAGTCTTAACAATTTAAGAACATTATGCAAAAATATTTTGAGCCACAAAAAACCATGAATTAAGGGCACAAATAAGTAAATAAATTTTATCAGACATACTTAAATTTCTGTTAAAAATAAAAAAATAAAGAATGAAGAAGAAAACAATGGTGAAAAATATGTTTTTGGGGTCCTTATTTTGAAACAAAATTTTTTTAAATAAGTAAACAACCCTTTCAGTTAAACTTTTCTATACAAAAACTAATGCTCTTATGAGAGTGGGGGTAAAAAAAAAAAAAAATGTTTGAATTCCCTTATATGATTAAGTAAGAAAGTAATCATAACTTCATATCACATGAGCCCTTAAGAAAAAAAATTGTTAGATATGATCTCATTAATTAAACCTAAATTAAGATATGAGATATATTCACATAACTAAATGAAGACAAACTGATAAAATATCTCAATATCCTAACAATCTTAACCATAGAAAATGAGCTAACAAGATAAAAATCTAATAAGGATTCAAATAGATGTTATTCAACTGTCTGTATATTATTGTTTGAAAGACTAAGCTTTATTTGCACAGTCAAAACTAAGGTGATAACACAAAACAAAATTTTAGCTGACATAAAAGCCATTATTAATTTTAATATGAATATATATACATATATAAAACAAAATAATAATTTGGACCAATTCAAAAATAAGTTGTAATAATACCAAAATATATTTGGTAGCTTCAGAAAAAAAAAATACATTCTGGATAAGCAAAAAAGTTAACAAACAGACAGGAGAGTAACAGTGTGATTTTCTGTCAAGAATTTGACCTATTTTAAACACACAGGCACTGAGCTTAATAACATTTTTTTAAATTGTAAACACACACCAAATTATCAAAATACTAACCTAAAACAATATCTGACACAAACTGATTTCTTGATGAGAATCAAAAATATATTAACTTAGTAAAATTGTTTTTAGGCCAATTAATGGATAGTTTTTGAAAAATTTGACGGAAAACATCACCAAATTCATAGAAAAGCATCATTACTGCCCTGCCAGGTAGGTTCAAGAAAGCAATCTACTTATGACGACCTACATATGTATATGTACTTTATTCAAAAACTTAGAAAAATTAGACTTTGCGTGGTAATATCCAAAACATAGTGTTGCACATAAACCAATATCACAATCCCCACAATTGGTATCTACAATCATGGTCATAATATTATGAGACTTATACGCCATTAGGATCTTATTAATTGAAAAAAAAAAAAAAATACCTCAAGTAGTTAAAAATATGGATATACCGCCCTTGGAATAGTCATATTATTTTGTGGTTAATAGACTTAAAACTTAGAAATTAAAAAAAAATTTAAAAATTTTATCTCTGCTAGATCTAAGGGATGAAAGTGACAAATCCATAGTCAATTGTTAATTGGTTTGTTATCATTTTTACTATTTTGGTCAAGAAAACCACATTTAAAACATGCATCAAATGTAAATTTGTGCTAAAATTTGATAAAAGCCTGATACACATGATTGCAATATCTTTTCTAATATTATTTTGTGAGCACACAGCACATCTCCTAGATGGATTTTTTAAAATATCATTTGGTAAGATAAAAATTGGAAAGTGTCTCTCAGACAAATGTAGCGCATCGTTTTTATTTGCGCGAAATCTGGCTTCTCTGCCAACTAAATTTTGATTACTAATGATATCTTATTCAAAATTGCTAGTAAGATGATGCAGAATATTTTCAATTGATACTTACCCCTATTATAGCGTTTAGTTCTGCCATTGTAACTTGTTTTGCCCTTTCTATAGTCTGTAAAACTTGTTGCTGATGCTGAAAACAACCAAAAAATATTAATCTCATTTATCATTTTTGGCAGGGTGTTAGCTAGAAATTTCTAATTGAGGCCTAACAGCAACAATTGGGAAATTTCTCTTAACAGAGCAGGGGACTTGGTGGCCTGCTCTGAAGGCCACTAATGGGGCTTGGGGCAAAGTCCAAACTTTTTTGAAATACTGCTCTAGAATAACCACAGATTGCTGAAAAATTGCAGTTTTAATATTTTTATAAACGATAAAACAACTTGTATATTATAATTAAATTCATTTGTTTTCATTCCCTTGTATTTTATTAATACCAGTCTTGTTTAATTATCATAGAGAACTTAAGTTGTATAAAAAAGCTATTTTTTGAGGAAGATCTGGCAATGTTTATAACGTTCTTACTTAAATATTTGGTTACAATCAAATATTTTGGTAATAAAATTCTACGACATTCTACGATAATTCCTCGATAACCTTACAAAGATTTGCGCTTTTTAAATCATCTGTCAGAAATTAACGGAAAAGCTGAATAACTATTGTACTGTAGAAAAAGAAAGTTCTAAAAAGTTACTTTTTGAGGAAGTCAATTTAAAAAAAAAAAAAAAAATCGTTTTTTAAGGAAGCTCATTTAAGAGTTGTATCATTTGCTTTCACTAGTGGTTATATGAGTTGATATTTTGCGACAAATTTGCTTGTTATGATTATGATACGAATATAAATAGAGGGAGGGGCATATATAAGGATAAAATTACATTTATTTATTTTTTGCTAGAGAAAAAAAATGCTTTTGATTTTTCATCAATTTATAAGTTATTTGTAAAATAAAACAAACGCATTTATATAATTTCTTCAAAAATCCCTAAGGCTTCTAAAACTTTTCATTTGGTTAATTACATTTTTTATCATTTCTGATTTTGTAAACAAGGTTTTATATCAACAAAACGAAACCTCTCTTTATTTACACTGTTGGTCATTAGCTTATATGCTATCTTTAAAAAAAAAAAAAAAAAAAAAATCATAAGATTAATTTTTGGGAAAAATGAATACAAATAAATGTGCTATGGAGATGAGCTATTGTTCCAGGCATATGCATAATAATGTAAAAAGCCATAAAAATATAACAAAATCTAAAAATCCAAACCAGTTGGATTGTCAGGCTTATCAACATCAATTCATGGCAAGCCTGAAGTTTACGGCCCGATTCCAAATTTTATTTTTAAAAATATTTTACAGTCCGATTCAAAAATATTTTTTAAACAAAATTAATTTTAATACACCTTTTCCTCTTTCTACGATATTTTCAGGGGGTCATAAATAGTAGTTTGTAAATAAAAGTATAAAAAGTAGGAAATATTAGCCCCCTACTATGTTATACAAAATAAATGATTTTACAGTACACACCGTACACAACAGACATTATTTGCGCTAGCTAACACTCTGTTTGGGTATCAGTCCCTCCCCAAAATTGAAAGCCTGTTCTTTGTAGACCTCTTAAAATCCTTAGTTGGACCATCTATGTATCCATTCAAAGACAAAAGTGATGAAATACTAAGTAGGCATAGTCACTAAAATTATATTAAACATAGTAACGCCTTTAGATTAAGACTATTAGTTAAAAACAAAATATTAAACAGTAATTCTATTTTCTAGATTAGAAACAGAAGTGTACCTTCCCATAAGTTTACAGCCCGATTCCAAATTTTATTTTTAAAAATATTTTACAGTCCAATTCAAAAATATTTTTTAAACAAAATTAATTTTAATACACCTTTTCCTCTTTCTACGATATTTTCAGGGGGTCGTAAATAGTAATTTGTAGATAAAAAGTAGGAAATATAAGCCCCCTATTATGTTATACAAAATAAATGATTTTACAGTACACATCGTACACAACGGACATTATTTGCGCTAGCTAACACTCTGTTTGGGTATCAGTCCCTCTCCAAAATTGAAAGCCCGTTCTTTGTAGACCTCTTAAAATCCTTAGCTGTCTTTTTTTCCTCCGCTTTTTTTTTCAGCACCATCAATCAAAGAAAAAAAAAACCTATGGAATTCTTGTTCATATTGGCTGAACTTTGTACAATGAAAACTAAAAATCTTACGTTTCACTCTTAAACTCAACGATTGAAGAACTATGTATTCATTTTATTGTATTTTATAATTTTGAATCAATTGAAATGAGAATTCATTCCCTGCTCAACATAATGAGTATCAAGGTCTTTTGTATAAACTCATAATGTATAAATTAGGTTTAGCAAATATCTCGAGACAAATTTAATTTTATTTTATTGGTTGAGCCCCTACGATAAAAGGAGCAGGAATCTAAATTAATGAATGAAGATTAATGCTAGCCAATGAAACCAGTTACCAGTCCGCATTTTTATGAAGGAGTAGACCCGACAGCTATAATGACCGCAAAATATGACAATTATTAATAATCTAAAAAAAACGTTATACCTCCTGTGATAGACACGGTAACAGTTGGTTACAAATTGTGTTAAGTCTCTTCGCAATCTCTGTCTAAATTTCAAAAAAGATGCAGCTCTATAGTATCCAGAGATAATAAAGGATCAATTAATGGTTACAAATCTAAGAGCTCCCAATATAAATTATTACTAAATGATTAATCGGCATGTAGCAGGTGGCTCATATGCTTTACATGCGCTAAGCTTCCAGTTTGAGCCCTGCCATAATAAGTTTGACTTTTCATAATGTCCCACCATTATGGTAAATAAATAAATTTTAAAAAGGTTGATAAAAGAAACTTATCAGTGTCAAAGATGTTAAATTTTCAATTGACTAAAACAACATAGGGTATAATTTGTAAAATGATTCACTAGAATACTGACATGGTTTAGTGACATAATTTCTAATACAACTTGAAAGTTTAGTTAAGAATATTGGGTATTGTAACGTACCACAAGTGATTTGAAAGTTTTTGAGGGTCAAAAAAAATTTTTTTTCACATGATGAGAAGATGAACTCCTTTAATAAAAGACTTTTAAAGTGGTTGCTAAATAAAATAGAATAAAACATTGTTGATCATTCATATCACAGTTTCTTAAAAAAAGTTCTTTGAGGCTTAAAGACATCTCAAGCCAAACTATTTCAGTAAGAAATTTCATAGGCACTTGCGTAACCCTGTAACACACTATTCCTGTATTCTTGTTAGCCATATTCCAAGAACTAAAATAGTTATAATTGAAGTGTTCTTAGTACATATAAATAAAGTCATACCTGCTTGTGCATTTCTACATTGAGGCCATAAGACATTTCATAATACTAAAAAAATAAATTTTGATTGTATTGTTAGTCAAATAAATGCAAATTTTGACTAGAAATAAAATTAATATAGATTTAATATATTTTGCACCAACTTCTTATCAGAATTTTTGATCCTATACCTGCATGGCTCTGCCTTCAGATCACCCACTTATCCTTCAGCAACTTCCTTCTGAAACTCATCAATTGAGAAAAATCGTTTTTTTAAAATTAAAAATAAATTTTTTGTTGCAAATTTTATATGTATATCAAAATCTTGCAACGCTTAAATGTTTAATAAATTAAAAGTATGGTATTTTTTTTCTTGCGTTGTTTTTAAAAATTATTGAGAAAATAAAATGCAGAAAGGCTATTTATAACAAATCATATTAGTATCATTAAATCTTGTCGTACATTTTGTCACAGACGAGCACAAACACGTACATCACAAATAAATCATTAATAATATTATTTTCTGGTATTATTGTACAAAATTGTGGCATGATAAAATCCCTAATTTTTTGAGAAAAAATAAAATACACTGATTTTTGAGAAATAGTTACTTTGTTAAAAGTATGAAGATTTAAATCATTTACAACTATAAAGAACTTATTATAACCCCTCTTCAAAGAAAGTGGAACCATACTTGAACGTCCATAGGACTGAATCTTTGTGAAAAACATTACCCTAGGAGTATAGTTTAAATTGACAAAAAACATAAAAATTAGGATATCTTTAGAAAAAACAAGGCTTTAATTTAACACATAACTCACAGTTTTAACCACTTTACAATTTTTCTATGATGAAAATCCACATTACTTTATAGCCAGATAAAGCAGAAAAATTATCCTTTGTCAAACTCCTTCCTTTGTACCATGCATCACTTGAATAATTTAAAACCAGATATACTGAGATTTTGTCTTGAAGAACCGTACAAATGATTAGACACATTGGAATTAATCATATAAAAATTTACAAAATTTAGAAACTCAACAAGGCAGTTATGTGGCAAAATATCAAGTTTTTTCAACAGATTTATTTGAAATATAGTCATTTTCATTGACTAAGATCATTAAATTTAGCTTAGCAGGAGGGGAAACTGAAAATAAAATTGTAGCAATGATTTTGCAGCTTTGGAGCATACTTGCACTAACTGGAAATATGTGAAAGATAGTCTACATGACTAATATATCAGAAATAACATTTCCTAACATAATGAGTCCGTAGTTTCAACTTAATTGAAACATAAACTTTTGAAAAGTCACAAAACTATTTAAGAAAAAAATTTAAAGTTTTTTTGGGCACATTTCGACATACCTGCCATGCCAAAAAAAATTATGGATGGCCAACATGACCAATATAAGTTTTTGAATATTTAGGGATTAACTTTTTGAAAAAAATAAACACTGAAATTTCAAGATGGCCGAAATTCTCAATGTATTAGAAATTATATTTCCTAGCATAATTTTTTTTCAGCCCTTATTGATATCTAAGATACAAAAAATCTTCTTATGTTATTTTTTATTTTACAGCACAAAATGAAACATGTTGAAGAAAAAATGATAAAAATTTGAAATTGCTTCCATTTATTCAGTATCACAAAACTTTCCTTACCTAACCTAATCTATATATTGACCAAACATTAGTGAAATGTGGTCATATCACATGCTTTACGTTCAACAACTATAACTGAGTGAAAGGATCTTTGAATCACTTTAATAGATTTCAATAATTTTTTTAGGAAACTTCCACTGTCAAGTTATAATAGGTTTGATAAATCAGATTTACCAAATTTTATTTTCTTCATTCATTTTACTGATAATATTCCACTATTTTCTTCCTATTTGATTATTTTCTAGTTTACATCTTCTTTTTTTTTAGTTGGATTTTTTGTCTATTATCAACACTTCATAACACATCTGAACTTATACATATACATAAAAAAAGCAAAACATAGGCAATTAAGATTTTCAATTATTTAGATTTATTTAGTTTGAAACAAATTACAACTCTTTTTATTCTATGACTTTATTTAACTATTTATTATTTTTTGTTATCAACTTCCCCTTATGTTAACATAATAGTAGCATTTGGAAAATTCAATTTGCTTTACCATTTAATGAATAATGGTAACTGAAATAAAACCCCATTTCATTTGAATCACTGAATATCAAGGAAAGTTAGTTTTTATGACTCATCTATTTATATTCTATATCACATATATTTATTTAACAAAAGTCACAATAATCACACAGCAGTTATTTGTATATACATATAAATATATACATAAAAATTACATACCATGACATATGCTCTTTGCATATCTGTTTTATCAGAAGCCAGCTTCTCACATTCTAACTTTAAGCTAAAATCAAAAGAAATAAAATTTCAAAATTTGCTTTAATTTATAAAAATAAACAATTTTCATACTTAGTCGGTCTAAAGTTTTAGTTCCCCAAAAATGAAAAGTATTCCCTTTCTTTGAATCCCTTACCAAACAATCTCAAAAATAATTTTTTTTCCACGTCTATCCTACCAAGGATTTCTCTAAATAACTTAAGAGCACTTAACCCTCGCAGTGTGGATCCCGTCTATAGATGGGATACATATTCAGTGAAATAAGACAAATTTATGAGTAGAATACTAATTATATTGCAATAAATTTAAAAAATCAAAACATATTTTGAGTTAGAAAAAACAATGATAATGTTTAGTTCTAATTTATTCAGAAACGTTCTAAGATAATTGGGTAATATGTTTCAAACATAATTTATGAGTAAAACACTAAATTTCTGTCAAACTTTATCATTTAGTGTAATCTTTCATAATTTAAGTGAATAATTAGTATCTTGGAATGTAAAGTTTTTCTTCAAAAAAAAAAATTTCTTTGATGTTTTGCTCAAAAAAGTTCAAAATAACCAAATTTTAAAATTTTATTTTCATAAAATGGTTTTACAAGATAAGTGTCAAATCATGCCATAATTGAATCCCTTTCAACAAGTACATAAAAAGTCACGTTTATTTTTGAAAAAGTCAACTTATGTTTAAAAAAAATTCTCAAAAATGCTTCGTCTGATACTACTGCATTCGGAAAAACCGATCTGCACCACAAGGGTTAACTTCTGAGGAATACTTGTATTGTAAAGAGATGAAAAACTTGATGTTTTGATGGAGGAATTCTATAGGTACCACCACTTTTTGGATCCAGAGAATGACCTTAAAGAAAAGCGTTAAAAAAGCTTATAAAAGTTATAAAAGCTTTCTCTTGAAATTGCTATATTATTTTTCTCTAAGAAATGAGGTGTTCAAAAAAAGTAATGGTCTAATTAATAATAAACTATTTCTTAAAAACCATTCTACCAAAATTTTCTCAGTTTTTGACTTTTATGTATAAAATAAAAAAAAGTAAAAATACAAACACAAGCCCTAAAAATAATCATTGATCGGAATGTAAAAAATTGAAAATGAAAGTTTATCCCTTTTATACAAAAAAAATCCAGTAAAAGATACACGTGTTGATAAATTTGGATAGAAGACTGATCAACAGAAGGTATATTTCACAAAGAAATTGGTCCAAAAACAATTGACTTCCCTCAATACTATTTTTGAAAGGGGGAAAAGGGAATTTCATCAAATGTTATCAAAATAAATTAATATACTGTATGATGAAGAATGATTCTTATATATAACATTAAGGTATATTCACCTATGGTATTGAGCTTGAAGAAATCCAAACTCTTCTTTTATACGGTCACAAGATTCTGATACAGAAAATTTTGAAAATGGTTGACTACTCTGTTGATTTGGAGTCTAAAATAAGAATTAAACAAACAATTTAACTGATAAATTGCAACCTAAACCAAGTTTCACCACAATAGTTAAATTTTTCCAAGACATTTCTGTGTGTGTTGGTGGCATAGAACATAAGTTAGTATAAGTATTCATACAATATTGTTTATAAAAAATAGAAAAAAATTCAGATTTGAAACTTTTTGGACTAAAAAAAAAAGAAAAAAAAAAAGAAAAAAAAAAAAAAAAAAGAGAACGCATTATAAGTATTTTGAAAAAAATTGAAAGTATTTAATTAAAACTGGTCTATAAATTCAGGACATTTCAGAATAGTCCAAAATCTTAGTTTATTCCATTCTTTATGAATGAAGCCATTTACAAATTTGTACAGACAAAACTCACTCACAAAACTTTAACACACTGTAAAAAAAAAGTTGGCAACCCCATTCATATTTTTTGATGTCCTAGCTATGAGTTTGAAATTTCAAGGTATAAATTCCTTATTTATTCTACATGTTGGTACTTTTATTTTGAAAAAAGTCTAGAAAGTTTTGAAAATTCCAATCTTGCTCAACAAGATAAAACTCCCTCATTTTGTTGCAATATTTTCAGATAAAAAGATATATATGAAAAATAAAAACACAATTCTAAAATATTTGGCAACAATTAGGGTATTTTTAATTATTGCAAGATTATAATTATTAAACATGTTGCAAACTCCAAGTTGATATCTATCTATCAACCTATCTATCTATCTACCTATCTATCATTAGCAATAAATTCATGTACCTGTTATTATGTGTTTCTTTAAATAAATTTAAAAATATCAAAATTTCAGGCTTATGTTATTACGATTAGCAGCTCTCTAGCCCCATTAGCAAGGAGGGATCTTTGGACAGAATTAAATAACATCTCTTTTAAAATTCATGTTTTAGTGTCTGAAACAAAGTTTAATTAATGAATTTTTTGCTTAGCTCATCATTTTTTAAGTGCAGTCAGCAGAATTGCTCAAAAAATTGAATCGAAGATAAAATTAGATTAAAGATAGAATTAGATTAACAAATTACTTATAAATACTTGATCCACCATTTTAAAATTAGCACACCTAAGAACCAATTCATTTATATTAAAAAACATTCAACATTCAACCACATTAACTATTTCTGCAATGGGTCAAAAATTTTTTGAAACTAAATCATTTTTGTTAAAAATAAATGTCAAAAAATTTCAGAAATGTAGTCAAATTTTGGTCTCTTTTAAACAAATCAATTCATAGGCATCATTAAAGAATTTTTTTTTTTTTATTATGATTTTCTAAGTTGTTTTGAATTAATAATTGATTGAATAATGATTGATGCTACTTCTATCACTAATTTGGATTCTTGGTGAGATTTTACCTGTTTTCCTCAAAAAAAAACATTCAAAAATCAATATTATGAGGCCTAACAAGACAATATTAATAAAAACTCAGCACCACTTGGGTGAAGCAGATTATATCTCTATGTTCTGAAAAAATATGGATTATATATCACAGTCACAGAATGTTAAAATTTTGTTGAAAACCACCCATGATAACTCTGACAAGGATTTACTGTTAAATTAAAAAAGATTTTAAATTAATTTTCAAGCTCTAAGAGCTTTACTCCAGTTCATATTACAAACATTCTCAAGACCATGTTACTGATGTCACAAATTTTTACTTGGAATAAGGAATGTTATCAAACTGTTGGGATGCAACTTTTATTTCTGGTTGTTTATTATTTAATTCAATAAAAATATCGCGGTGTAAATAAAGACAGCTTTCCTTTTTTCATACCCTCTTTTTTTGATAAAAGTTGCTTTAAAAAAAATTAAAGGATTTCTGGATATTTTATTCCAGATTTTCTCCCTTCTCTCAACGAATTTACTAAAATTTAATTTCGAATGACCAAACAACAAGCAATTAATTACTATGATTGAATGGTTAGATAATCATATCTTTCCTGACAGTAAACAATAAATATTTATACATTGATAAACATTGTATTGAGATGTCTCATTTTAATCAACCATTCCATAACAAATAAAGCTAATATCTAAAACAATTGAATAAAAAAGCGTATAACACACTGAAACTTATAAAACAAGAAAATAAACCATTAAAATGTATAAATAAATAATATTTCCCAATCATTTCAAATCAATGAATTTTTGCTAAATAAACAATATACATCATATAAAAAAGGTAAGGATGAAATCATCATTAGAACTAGAAAAAATCCGCCATTTTCAATATAGACTATTTAATAGTCTCATATCAAACAAACAAAATTTATGAATTATGATTTACGTGATGTAAATGATGTATGACCTAAAATACTATTGTGCTATATAAATTTTCCACATAAAAATCAAAATAAGAAACTTTCAAGGGGTAGAATAATAAATTTTACTAAGCAAACAATATAAATATGATAATATAAATATCATATAAAAAAACATCTATAAATGAATTAGAATGAAATCATCATTAGAAATAGAAAAAATCCATCATTTTGTGGGGACACCTAAAAGAAGTCAATTTTTATACTAAACAATAAAGACAATATACGGTGTAAAATTATCAGAGAATCAAGCTGAGTCCTGGCCTGTTTCTCCAATTTAGATAGACTATTCAATGGTCTCAAATCAAAAAAAAAAAAAAAATTTATGACTTATTAATTACATCACATGACACTATTCTAATTACATCAAAATTTTTTTGCATGAAAATAGCAAAATAATACTTCGAAAAATTTAATGAGGTGTGATAAGCCTCAAAACACAAGTTAGGATAGAGCCCTGGTTCTGATGGGCACACCTCTTGCAAATATACATGCAGTCTTTTGTGGTTTACCTTTTAAAATCTGAATAACTCGGACATAGCATACCCAACATGGTTTTATTGGGTGCTGATCATTGGTATCTTCTGCAGTTTTTTTGACTTGTGGGAAATACCTCTTTGTAAGGCGTGGGAATGTATCTAACAATTGCATTTGGTTATTCCTAATTTCTGGATAATTAATAAAACTATAGTGACATCCATGAAATGTAGAAAATCAACATCTCTCTTACAAATATGTTAAAAGAATGAAGTTGCTGGTCTACTCTATTTAGGCTTGTCATGTGAGTGCTGTAATCTTTTATCATGGTAGGTTTAAATTTCCTTCTGATTCAAGCTTTTCTACAGAGTGCATGTTGGCTCTATTGCACGTCAACAACATAAAAACAACTGTTGGTCTATTAACTGTCTTGCTTTTAACCGCAAGATATTTGCAAGCTAGATATTAATACCTAAATGGCTTGTAAAATGTAGTGGTGCCCTTTTCCAAAAAGGTCTCCTTTAATTCAAGTGAATAAATCTTTCTGTTTGCTTTCACAGTGCCGCATAAATAAGTTCTATTTTCAAGAAAGTAACTAGTCAAGGTGGGACTAGTACAATAGTTATCTTTAAACAGAACATTTCCTTTACCAAAAAAATATTTTATCGACACAGAGAGTTTATTCTTTCTTTTGATGGCAAATCACTGACTGTTTGGGTCATCCTTGTGAAACATTCCACTGCCACAATAAGTAAATAATTAGTAAAGAACTAATAATTCATCTACACTAAGACACTGGCCAGGGTAATATGCCTTGCTACATCGCTCTCTGGTCAATTTAATAAATGACCGTAGTTTATGCAGTCGATCTCGGTTGACATCTGCAACATCATAACTTAGATCTAAATTAATATTGAAATGTAAAAAACTCAGAATCAGAAGAAATCTATTACGAGGCATTATTTGAAAAATATTTGTGTCGCATATAGGTCATCAGTTGACCAACACACATGTATTTGATGCTTATATATTACTCAAATAAAAACAATGACTGACACCAAAAAATTATTTACAGTAACTGGTTTCCATGCAGTCAAGTATTGGTTGCCAGCATCAGCATGTTCAGTATTCTCTCAACCACTATGAAATCAAATTCTTCCAGGTTCATTTGATCCTGTACTTAAGATTCAACTTTTTTCCATGCCAAACGTTCTACAGGTAATTGTACACTGCAACCACCTCTTGTCAAAGGACCACAATGAGTACTGCCAATGCCTCTCTTACAAATTACATCCTTTTGGTTATCGCTCTCTTTTTCTATAAATGACTCACTATCAGAACTTGACATTTTTAAATTATTATTATCAATATTATTCTTGGTAGTTTCATCCGCTAGTGCTCCATCTGTGTTTTCAATTATATTATCTTCAGCATCATACTCCCAATCACTATTTTCTATTTCATTTTCATCACTGTCTTCTAACTGCATCATTGCTATCAAAAATAAAATCTAAATCTCATTTACATCAACAAAACTTTTATCTTTGGGGCTGACGTCCCACAAAAAATCTCGGAAATGCTTGCTTTCATTTAAATTTTAGAGAGAATGGTAATTATTTAGTCCATGAATTTCATATTTGTTTAATACCCACTGTGTGAGTATCAGGTATTGAAACACTTCCAACAAGTCCACAGGATGAAAAAAATATTTTGTTCAGAACTAAAATTTTTAAATTATTTGCACAAGAGAACCCATTTGCACAAGAGAATTCATTTGATTATTTGTCAATCACGTCAAAATGGGAAAATATATATTAGTGAGAGCAGATTGATAATTTAATTGTGCAGTTAAATTAACAGACTTAAAAATTTTACTTTTAGCCACATTTTATTACTTTGAAAAAAACTAACCTAGTGAGGAAATATACTTTAAATATATATGGACCCTAGAAAATTAACCTCAAGGAAATTAAATGCTTGCAGCTGCTGGGCAAAACCTTTGAAAGACAAAATTTTGGCTCAAATCAGCTAAAAATTACTTACTTTTATTTTCTTATTACAGAAAAGATTTTTAAACAAAATTTTATTCAAAAAGCCTTTTTTTGTTTGGATCTGCATCCAAATCTAATGCCAAAAACCCAGAGAGCACGGTGAGAAAAAACCTAGATAAAAGTCTGGAACTTTTACAAATATTGAGGGTAGGATGGAAGAATCAAGGTGAAATACTTGTCCTAAAAATTTAAAATTTCAAAAAAAATTCTTTTGGTGATAAAAGTGAAAAAAATTGTACTCTAAATAGGACAATTAAAATATTCTTAAATGTATTCATTTTGAGACACAAGTAAATATTTCTATATAATCAGGTTTATCATTTTTTTTTTTTTTTTTTTACAATATAAAAAGTAATAATTGAGTTTATCTCCAGAAACTAATTTAAACCAAAATACCATATCTAGAAAACTAACATAAGTTAAAAAAAAAATACTTGAGTATTTTTTCAAGCTTCTAACATGAGAGATCAATATTTTAAAACTTAACTGCTAGCCAAAGTTAACTTGATTTCTTGTTATGTAGACTGTACCTATCTTGCAGAAAATAAATTTCTTGCTTTCTAAAATGTGAATCCGAAATATATTTATTTTATTGTTGTTTGCAGTTTTACGTCATCAATTACCTCATTGTACCTGTTTTGAATGCCTCATATATACAGGCTTTAGGCACACTTATAGATCCGGAGAAAATCCTAACACCACACAAAAAATAAATCACAACCATTTATTATGATTTATTTAACTCCCAACATGGCAGTACACTCTTCACAGAGCAAGCAACATATCAGAAGCAAAATAAAGTTACCTTATTATACCTCCACTATATAAAAAGATTATCATAAGCCTGTGACAATGTGAAAGGCAACAGATCAATTGAGCAAAACCTTAATATTAGGGGTCGGATGCAGGCTCTATATGTGATTGGTATTGGACCAAGTTCATTTTAATGCCCAGATGTCCTTCCTATCAATGAACCCCTGGGGGGAAACCAACTCTATTCAATCAAAAAGTCACCTAGTGCAATTTTCCAGACGTCTCATATAATATGTATAGCAACACTGTGGCTATTGACAATAAAAAGATATTTTCAGTTTATTCTTCAAACTAAATGAATAGCTATCAAATAAAATTCAAGAAAAATTAAAAATGCACTGCTTGTCAAACAAATCCATGATTATAAGACAATTTTGATTTTTATAGACTAAGGAGTCCTTAAATAGTAATACTTACTGTGTGACGGCCTTGATACATACTGACTGAACCGTTACTTGTGTGATACATTGAAGTTCGTGCTTCTCTAGATTATAAAAATAAATAAAAACAATCAATGAGACATTATACTTCTATAACAAGTACAGGGTGCAAGAAAAATTTACTAAGGATTTACTGAATAAATAAATTTTGGTCAACAAAAAATTCGAAATCAATAAATATCTCCATCTTTATAACATGTAGATATCTGAATTAAACACCATTCTTATTTAAATAAACTAAAAAATTACATAGAATTTTCAAAAAAATACTTAATTTCTTTAAATACTAAAAAATTCGAGACTTTTTCCATATTTGAACTTTCAGATACAAAAAACTACTAATCTATCAAAAAAAATTGAAGCAGCCATTCTTTCAATTTTTAATTTGCAAATAAATAATCAATCAAAAAAACAACAAAAAAAACAACAGTAAAACAAAAATCAATCTAAAATTTTACATAGTTGTCTGGCCGAGCAGTCTTTGGTTTCTGTCACAGAGGTGCGGGTTGGACACCCCTTAGAGAATCATGATTTTCTTTACCATATGCTCAAATGGGAGATCTATGTGCACCAGAAAGAAACCCGTTGGCTCTTCTAAAGTAAATTATTTCAGAAAACTATTTGTGTTGGTCTGACGTTAAAATAATCGAGTAATGGAATGAGTAATGGGATAATGATGTTATCCCAACCCATTGGTCAGGTTTCTTGGTTTATTTTGCACCACACGCCAAAGACAGATTGTGCTTAAATAGCTTCAAGCTATTTAATTCAGAAGGTTTACTAGCATAGGTGTTAACAACTAAAACTCGTGACAGCATAGTAAAAAAATCAATCTAACTAATGCACAACAGAACATAGGAAATAAAAGTTTGGTGTCTGGCAGTGAAGTATCTGATATTCTAATTTAACAACTTTTCATATGCATTCTTCCTTTTAGATCACTTCCAACTAGAGTTACAGATCTAAAACCCTTATTGATAATATTTTCTCTAACCTCACAAATAGTGGAATCATCTCTGGTAATTTAATTACTTCTGTTTCCGATCATTTACCTCAGTTTTTTATATATCCTGAATTAAATAAAAATTTTGTTCCTCGTAAACATAACATTTATTGAAGACATACCAACAATTATGACAAAGAGAATTTCATATCAGATTTTTAAAATATTGACTAGAAAGATATTTTAAAGATTGATCACAATGATTCTATAATAAAGCTTAAATCTAGGAAAGCTTCTGGATCAAATATTATATCAACAGACATACTTAAAGAATTTAATCACGATTTTTTTCTTATACTCTCAAATTTGTTTAATGTCTCTTTTCAAAATGGTGTTTTCCCAAGTATTTTAAAATTTCCTTCTGTTTCACCTCTTATTAAGAAAGGTTCCAAACTGCTATGCAATAATTATAGGCCCATCTCTTTTTTATTGAATGTTAGTAAAAATCTTGAAAAGCTTAAGTATTCATGGTTATATTCATTTCTCAATTCCTTTAACTATTTGACCGAATTTCAATTTGAATTTCGTACGAATCATTCCAACCTCTCATACTTTAATTAGCATAGCAGACCAAATAAGAAAAGCTCTTGATACGGGTCATTTTGCTTTGTGGTATATTTATTGATCTACAGAAAGCATTTGATACTGTGGATCACAATATTTTAATGTAATTTGAACATCATGGTTTTCGTGGAACTGCAAGACTGGTTTTTTCATATTTTTCTGATTGTATACAGTGTGAAATGGGTATGAATCTTCTCATAAAACTGTAATTTGTATTGTCCCCAACGCTCTGTTCTTAGTTCTTTGTTATTTTTGATCTATACAAACAATATATATATATACAAACGATTTGCAAAAGTCTATTAAATTTTCATCTGTTCATCATTTTGCTGACGACACTAACTTATTACACATCAAAAGATCAATATCAAAATAACTGGTAAACGTCTGTTTAACGATAATTTTATAACATATTATCTTCCTAACAGTGAACTCAGATCTTGTGAAAAATCTTCAAGGTGTTGCTATGTTATATTCATTGTTTAGTTTTATAGAAATGCTCAAATCTTGCTTCCATGAAAAATTATGCCATGTCTGTGAAAACCTGATTTCATAAAAATCGTTTTCATTGAGTATAAAATTTTCCTTCGGTGTCACGAAAAGTTTTTGGAAGCTTAAATAATAATTCAATAAATGCTTTGTATTATATTTGCTATTTTTTTCCATTTTAAGTTTGGGAATTGACAAGGGAAGAAGACTTCAGTTTTATTTCTTGATTAAAGCGTTTTTGTTATTGTTACTCAACAACCCCAGACTGTGATGATTCAAATTTAAATTAACAAATAAATATAAATTGGTTCCCAACCTACACTTTGGATAAAATCAAAACAAAAAAACATACGTAAGATTTTTTACCTTTTTAGTGTCGTTTGAAAGTTATTTCTTTTGCGTACTTTAAAATATATTCATGTAATAGTTATTTCTTAAATATTCTCACAAAATTCAAACTCAGGCGATAATCAAGGATTTTGTTAAAAACATTTTTGATTCGCCTGAAACACAGCCTCCTTTCTTTGAAAATCTTTTATTGTACTGTTGTTCTGAAAAATACTCTGTTGTCGGCACGCGGTTAGCAGAGGAAATATCTTATCAAAATTAAATTTAAAAGACCAAATTTGGCTGAGAAAAGCACTTAAGCTATTATAAACAAACATAAATTTAAGCCAATTAAATTTTACTAAAGTTTATGTCCACGTTTACAAAAATCAAAAAATAATTATTATCCAATAAAATTACAGTATTACCACGTTGAAAGTTTTAAATCGATTTTTTATCTTTCATGGCCATTTCCAATCTTCAACAATATGAAAAGACATTTATTTATTATTTATATCTCAACGGTTTTTTTATTTTCCCATCAGAAACAAGGAATTAAAGAATTGAATTTAATATATACAATTTTACAATAAAAAAATATTATCGGAAATCCTTTTTTGATAATGTGTTGGAGAATATTTTTTCAAATAAAAATCTGAAAGTTTTTACTCTGCTGAATATTTACTTCGAGTAAACAATTGAGGAAGATGAACAAACACGACAGGTGAAATGTACTTAAGCGAGAATCGAACATCTCAAATAATGTTTAAATAGTTGTTGACTGAGATATTAAACAAAACGTTTGTTGAAGGCTTTGGTAATTTCTTATAAATACGTTTAATAATTTGATTATACTTATTATGATTTTTGCATATATCTTGTAGCTATTATAAATTGTATTTATTTTGCCTAATTTTTTTTTTGGTTATGTTATCAAAAATAATTATTTCAATTATTAATAAACAAACTTGATTAAATCACGTGACCCTGTTGAT
>JAUZNK010056171.1:0-32075 GCA_035046665.1 Euphysa ruthae
ACTTACTTACTTACTTACTTACTTACTTACTTACTTACTTACTTACTTAATTACTTACTTACTTACTTACTTAAAAAATAAAAATAAGAGTAATCAAAATGTTTATTTCACAAACGTTCATTGCTTTGATGTCATCAAAAAGTAGTTTGGATCCACTAAATTTGTTTTTAGAATAGATAACGCGAAGTGTGTGTTTTTGAACTTTAAGCATACAATCAATTTTACTTCTAAAAGTACTTCCCTATACAATATTAGCGTAGATCATATGACCATGTCTGTAAGAATAGTATAGCCGTTTCGATTAACGAAAGTTTAAAAAATTTTCATTGAACCTGAGAGAAAAAACCTTAAAAATTGAGTTACTAAACGATTATTTCTTAAATTAATGTTCTTAGCATCAAGTATAGTTTTTGCTGACATCATCATTTTTCGGTGGCTATGGTTTTTCTTCCACTTGTTTTTAATCTACCTAGTAAACAGCGAGAAACTTTTATAGAAATAAAGAATTGAACACCAAAAAGCTACCTAACCACAAATCTGTGGTGTTGTCAAAGTTCTTAAAACAAATATATTTCATCTAATGAGAATAGCTGTATCACAGTCCGATGAATTCTTTCCAAATGTTATATACCTAATTCAAATTATTTATATCATTATTATTATTTATATCATTAACAGAATCATATACGAAAAGTTTAGAAAAACATAGTTTTTCATAAAATCTTCGTAAAAACTCTGCACATTTATTTTAGCACCAACTGGATACTTCGATGGCAGCTCAACGGTCTCATTTGCATCAGAAGATTTAATGGAATACCGGAAAAATAAAATTATTTTCAGGTTTCGCACAAACGTAAAAGAAGGTGTAATTTTGTTCAGTGGAAATAACAAGATTTATACAATCATCGAATTGTACAGAGGGAGTGTTCTTGTGAAAATGTCACTTGGAACAGGTAGGTTTCATTTATTGCAAAAATAAAAAGCACAGTCGAAATTTTCTGAATAATCACTATCTAGATCATGTGTATCCATTTTTATTTCCAGGAGGTTGGATTTTTAACCTGCATTTTTATGATTAGGCGTTGAAGTCAACTTTTTACAGAA
Source organism: Euphysa ruthae (assembly GCA_035046665.1). NCBI lineage: Eukaryota > Metazoa > Cnidaria > Hydrozoa > Anthoathecata > Corymorphidae > Euphysa > Euphysa ruthae. Next base: position 1,105 of record JAUZNK010056171.1, read on the forward strand.
AAATTCATCAAAATTCTTCAAAACGAATAATCTTAAAATTTTTTAGCATTAATTTTACCATAGATTAATTTCTAGGCTGTCAGTTTACTTTCACTTAAAGTTATTCTAAGAAATAAAGAATGAGTACAGGAGGAGAAATTCTATCGACAAACATGACCTCAGTAGTTGGGATTCTAACAGAAGTTTTGGCCTAAAGTATGGGATTCTACCTTGAAATTGACCACTGACCGGAGCAATTTCCATCTCGGCAAAAGAATGATTGAATAAAACCTTTTTCACAACTCATTGTTTACAATGGTACTACATGTAGTCTGGTATTATGTAGAAATTTTCTTTATGGAATACATTTCCTTCTTATTTTTTCACATCAAATAAAACCAAATCCCAACTCTGAATTTTTAAGTATTATTATATTTTGTAATATTAATTATTTTCAAACCAGAGATTTATGAGATTTATGCCAAGGAAGTCGCTTTGGAAAAACTAAAACTTTCTTTGCGATTGCAAGCAAATCACTTTTAGCCCGAGCTCCGACTTCCGCTCTTCCGCCATTTTGAAAATCCACTATCAACCAAACTAAAAATTCTCGCTATTGGTCTGCAAAATGGAATTTCTTTAGAGGGAAATTTTTTCACATAAGATATGATTTCTATTTTAGTGAGAAATATTTTGTTGGTCATGAAATACCTGACCATGCAAAGAGTGACTTCTCAAATATGATAAAATATATATTTTCCTACAAAAAATAATTCTTATGCCCCTAATTACCAAACCTTGAAATGAATATTAAATTTGGACCTTTTCTTAATTGTCTTAATTTTAATTGTCCATTTTATAAAAACAAATTACAATAAAAGAAAATTTCTCAAGGGAGGTAAATGGGCATTTTGAGTGCTTTTAAATAAATATAGGGAATGTGATAAAAAGTAAGTCCTTTTTTATTTTTATGAACACATGCTTTTAAAGTCATGGGGAAACTATGAAAATTTCCAAGAAGATTATTTTTGCCGAAAAGATGTCATAAGTATTATGGCAACAGGCTTTTAGAATACTGAACCTAACATCCAAACCTGAAAAAATATCTTGGAGCCAAAGAACTAATTTTAAAATTTTGTTTTTTCATGAATTACAGCTTAATTTTGTGATCAAACTAAGTTGTAATTCGGAGACGGGGCGCAATCTAAATTTATTGGTCTTTACTTGCAACATTCTTATTTACATTGATAAAAAATTCCCGTATGCTTTGATTCCATTTGTCGGATACTTCACTGATATTATAACTCCTTGGTTGAAACCATTGTCGCAAAATATTTCGATGGTGACAGATTAGATGTTTTGAAACTACTTTGTTGAATAGCTAACCTCTAGATATGCGGCATATAATCTACCACAAATGTGGACAAAGTAACGTTTTACTGTATTTTGGACTTTCAAATTATACTTGGATGAACTTAGTTTTATGAGAAACAGCAGCTGAGAAAGCATGAAAATCACCTGACCATGACGGCTAATGTGCATTACTGAACGCAATTAACGTGACATACAGTTAAACTATAAATAAAGGTTTGTTGGTTGTAACTAAACAATTTTTATCATCATCTAGTCGATACTATTTAGTGTCGATTAAAGTTGTTATAATTTTGTTACAACATAACTTAAACAAAATCTAGTGCTCGAACTCGAGCAAACAAGGCTTCCGACCATTTTTGGTTTGGCATTAAATCAGATTCATCTCATACGATGTTGACTTTGGCTTCAAAGCCAAACATCGCAACACGTGATAAGAAATAACATAAGGCTTTGTATATTTTCAATAAAAACTATCCTTGCATGAGTTTAAACAATTTATTACGGCCACGTTTCAGGAGACAAACTGCTCCCATCTTCAAGAAATTTACAATACATGGTAGATTAACACTTAATATTCCTAACCCCAGCAAAACTCTGAGTAAACTCCTAAATCATCATAGTATTTGTAAAACATTGTAAAACATTGTAATCTCTTTATATACTTTGAAATCTACTGTTTCACCCAAAATAAAATTTGATAACAATAAAAAAACAAATATCGTCTGTTGTATGCCGTGCAACGAATGGTCAGCTAACATTGGGAAATCAAAAGGAAGTCTCAATCAATTAAGGACCATCAACAATCGGTTATGACAGGGAAAGCAACAAGTAAAGACATGCTGCATCCTTGCTGGAAAAGGTTCATTATTTCAACTGGGATGGAAAAGCAGTCATCGATATCGAATTTCATCTTCTTTATCGTAAAATTAGAGAATCGAATCACTCTCTACAAAATCTAAACCGCTTAAACAGCACATCACACATGCTTCCTGAAGCCTGGTACCCTGTCAGCAGTGAATAAGATCTTTCATGTCAATTTTAATCACTACATTTTTAGCCTCTTACACACTATGTAATCGTTTTAACCAATTTTAAATTGCCTTAAAACGGGAGAAATTTGTATATCAATACAATATGGTTGAGTTGACAAACCAAAAAATTATTAATAGGCACTAGTATGGTACTTTTGTTATAAAAGGTTTGGTATTATCTAAAGATTTTTTCTGTTTGTTCTAACGTTTATCAAATCTAAAAATATCATCGTATACATACATATTATCTAATGTTTATTGCAACTAACTATAACACTGTGAGAACTGGGCCTCTGATTTTATTTTCTTTATATGATAATAGTAGTTCCTTTTGTGTTCAGTATTTACTTTGCTTAAGCTCGATACTCACTGTGGTTTAACCGGCGCTTAACTTAAAACCCTAAAGATTATAAAATTCAGATTTAAAACTCACCGGGTTTTAAAAAAAATGGCTTTAAACCTTTCACTTACCCAGTTTTATTGGGTTTATCAACTTCATTCAATACAAAGACTGGGTTTTGTTCGGAAAACTTCGAAGAAGCCAATAAAATCTTCTGTATAAGAGATATATTAACCTTAAAAGATATGGTACGTTTGAAACATTTGAAAGATTGGGATTAAATTTTTCGTTTTTTACGAATGAGCCTCGAAAAATTTGAACAAATTCTTAATTAAGTGAGTGACAAAATCAGAAGAAGTCATTTACGATAGCTATTTCTCCTGGTGCTCACTTGCCCATTACCTTAAGCTGCCTTGCTTCAGATGAGATTTAGTAATCATTATACTACTTATTTTGCGTGGATAAAACAACAATTGGTAAAATTATTTCATAGACGTCATCAGCCATGTTTGAAGCATTGAAAGAGCCATACATTAAAATATCTGCTTCGGTAGAAACCTGAGAGAAACTACCTCAGAGTTTTGAAGAAACATGCATTTTTTACCTTGAGTTGTGCGCCAAAACTTAAGTGTGACTTTATATCATAATTATAAAAAATCTTTTAGCGTTTTTCTCCTTGTTGTTTGTGGTGTTGAATATTGTTCATATTGTTCGGTTTGGATTGCTATGACAGCGATGATGACTGCGGAGTTTGAACAACCACTAAATAAACAAACACAAATAAACTTAATATACATACATGCGAACCATTAGACAGCTGGAACCATTAGACAGTGTACACTTTACCATACTTTTTCTTGGCCTATTCGATTTAAAAAATTGGTTGATACGACTTTATCCTGGTTTAAACCTGACAGAAAATGATTTGGTATATTTGTAGCGTGTTGAATAATATTAACCCGACCAAAACGTGCAAGCATAGAAGTTGTTGAAAAGTTTGTGTTAGTTCATTTCGCACTACATAATTATCTTCGCCAAACCAACAACACAAGTTATACTCCAAATGACTTTACCAGGTTATAAAATAGTGGCACGACTATCTACTTGGGTAAGTAAAATACATTTATTTACCATATACAAGGTTACAAAAGATAAATTTAGCTATATTTGTATTACATACACATGGTAAAGTTGGATTTGTAACCTGTGGTGGGAGACATTTGTAACTTAAACTAACCAGAAGGGATAAAAATCACATATGAGAGGGGATAAAACGTAGGTAAAAACGTAAATGGAACATCAGACTGGTCAAGAGATTACGAGATCTTGCATAGTTTATTCAAATGATTGAGGAAATATAAGATTTTCTAATTTCGGAACAAGGGTTTGTTCATTCGGAGTGTGCAATATGGCAATTGTAATATGTCAAGAGAACATATAAATATACAACAAAATTTTATGAAAAACGACACAAACTCTATTATTTTAAAATTCTTTTCCCCCGAGACATTATAAATACGGTGCTGGGATCTGGTGTGGTCAGTCTTGACCCATGGGAAGGAAGTTGGTGTCTCGATAAAAAGACAGGTTGGCAAACTAATAATTGCCTTCAAGGGTAGATAGAGTATACCACCAGATCTAGTACCCTTTCTTCGCCTAAAGATGTGGATGCAGTGCTGCTTGCATAAACCTATTTTTAGTCTTCGCAGTTTTTTTTTTCGTGTTTACTCTTTTCATCACCTGATATATTAGGGATTTGTGAAATAAATCTTCATCCTTCCATAAGTTTGTCTGACTTTATTGTACCTGGTTACATTTCTATCAATCATAATGGCCCTTTTTCACATACATGGCGTTGCTATCTTTGTTGGTGACAATCTGCTTGTAACTCGTGAAATTTCTTTTGAATGACCTCGATGAATCCTACATTTGCTTACGTCAGTTTCTTCAACAATCGACCTGTTGTCTTTTATTCTTTTATTGTTCAGCTTCCATACAGCCCTGCAGTGCAGCCAAATAAATTTCTGAAAAAATTAACAAGGTTATCATACGTCTAATGTCTTTGTCTTTGGAGAATATAATGTCCACCATACCTTTCTCTAGAACTACTAATCTTTCTGTATCGATGACATAATATTTCCCATATTTCTATGAATCCCTCAATAGTCGATGCTTTAACTTTTCTTCCTGATTGCGAAAATCGGGAACCTTCTCTACTTGATCTATTTCTTTCATCGAGTAATGACATCTGCAAAACATATGTACTTTAGGAAACTCTGAACAATGGTTAACGCTGACTTCAACTTAAAGATCACTTCTTCTCATGAAATTTTTTTCCTAACACCATAAAAACTGGAACAGATTTCATGATCTACTCAGTGATATTCCACTGGAACATATTTTTAATCACGATACAGAGGAATGTGCTAAGGAAATTGCTTTTTGGGTTTAGGTTGGCATCGATGCCTATACAACCTATCGAAAGTATCTAGTGTAACCAAATTCGAGACCATAGTTTTCTCCAGCAATTGCGGCCACAATATTTCATTGCAACCGCTATTTTTATTTTCTTCAATGCATTAGTTGTGTTGGGAGCAGATGTTTTTTACCAGAGCCCGCAATGGCAGTAGATGAGTCATTGAAGAGGCTAAACGTTCTTACCAATGTCAGATCCATGAGCGTCTGGTCAATCAATCTGTCGGATTTCGACACTTCTGGCGCATCATTAGGAGTTTTTCAAATAAGTATAGCCATCTTTGATAAGTAAGTCTTTGATCCAGCTTGAATGGTTACTTCTCTATAAACTACGCAGAACTTTTTGCTGAGATGTTCAACAGTATGTCCAGTCTCGTTGATTCTGGACACAATGTTATTATTACTCTTGAACTTTCTATAGTAGTCGTGCTAGAAAAGTGCTCTCCAGAACTCTCTCTTCAGCTTGTATAAGAAGTGAATCCTGTTTTCCCACTGGCGGAATGCAGAATTTTTTGGCTCAGTACTCTAAAATTTTGGAAAACGATCTTATCCACGTAATTACCATCGTTAAATTCTTCTTTTAGTCATAAGTAAGCTCTGTCAGCAGCGTTTTCATTCTGGTCTAATGTTGATGCTCTTGACTGTCATCTGTGAATGTGTCTGTCGTATCGTCTCACCTGCGGTGAGCCAAGGGCGATTGTACTCGGTATCTCTAAGGCATTCGACAAGATATATTACAATGGACTTTTCCATAAGATAAATTCATATGGTATCTTTGGAGGAGCTTTGAATACCATTAAGTCTTTTTCGTCAGGCAGAGAAATCAAAGTGTTTCCTCCATGGTCACTCGTCGAATAGTTAATCTGTAGATTAGATTGACCCTCAACATCATGTTCTGGGGCCTTTCATTTTTCTATTTTTTCCTAATGATTTGCCTGATTCTTTTTATGCTTGCTAAATACGCAGATGATACTACTCTGTATTCGTTCTTAGGGAAGACAAATGGTAAGGTTGAAATTCTTGCTGATTTGAAAAATGTAGCGGCTTCATTACTCTCATTCATGAGGTTATAACCTTTTGTTGATACCAGTTGCCGTTCAATGCTAATAGGGCTGCTGCAAACGAGTAGTTAGATGCTCCTGAGGTTGATATTCATGGAGTTTGAAAACCCGAATACATGTTGTTCGAAAGCGAGTAGGAAATTTAATTTGGAACATGGGGGTAATTGAAACCTCGGTGTTTGTTCATTTGATACTAAAATATGTTGTTGTTTATATCGTGTTTAATATAGCAGCGGTTAATTTCACCAAAATTTTCGGTTTCTACGGCAATAGACAAAAAGAGCTTCTGCTTTTTTTCACGCTCATTATTCATTTTTTTCCTCCATTTTATCCCTGATTGAAATAGGCCACTCCTCTATAAATGATTGAAATACGCCACTCCTCTATAAATGATTGAAATACGCCACTCCTCTGTAAATGATTGAAATACGCCACTCCTCTATAAATGATTGAAATACGCCACTCCTCTATGAATCTGTTTATCTTTTTTTGCTTTATTTGGTTTTACTGGAATCTCATCTTCCTCTAATTCTTCAAAAATCTTACCTGCCTCTTAAATGAAGACATCGTCATTTAAATATTTTCTTTTTTTCACTCTACTGATTTCTCCAACTCAATATTGGATTTAGTTTTTCTCAGCTTTAAAAAGTTATCCAGCTAAAAAAGAGAAAAATAATAAAGTTTTTTTTTTGTCGGATTTATCGTCAGCAGCAGATCACGTTCCCGATTTATCAGCACTTCTAAAGGTACTTTTACTTCGCCTTCTGCTTAACCCTCAACTTTTGTGACACTTGTGTCACCTTGATTAACAATTTCGTAAAAATTAGAACGATATTCCTAAAGATGCCAATTAAAAGATAATATGTAAAGATGAGGCTAGTCTATGCAGAATTTAGTCGGAATTCTAGCTCACTTGGTATGGAACTCAAAGTCACACTACCTGAACTAAAGGATTGTTTACACTAAAATAAGACGACTTAACGTTACGTCAGTGACAGCTAAAAGGTTAAAATTTTAATAAAATTATCAAAAAAGTAAGAATAAAACAAGAAAGGCTTAGGGCTTAAATCATTCGAAAACTAAGAGCAACAATGCTGAGGCTGATTTTCCTGGTTCTTATAAAAATAAAATGAAATAGTGTAAATTGAATTATTTTATTTCGTGCATGTAAGAGTATTTTGAAATAAATTACGATGAGCCACTGATTTACAAACACCCCATCAAGGAACAGCTGAGAATCAATAATCAGAATATCTATTAAGCTTCAATCTTAAACTTCGTTCTTAAACGGCACACGTCATAGATATGCTACGCTGTCTTCCAGATGTAACTATGAATGCCAACAGGACTGTTTTTACTCTGAAAAGGCCAGGCAATCACGGGTTACCAAGTGAAAATAATCGTTTTAGTTACGAATATTTGGATTGAAGGCGATGTTGAGTTTGGTCCTGTCTGAATTTTGCTCATATATTCGCTGTTAAGCTTTTTTTCTGGTTTTTTGTCTTTTTTTTCATAGAACAAGTCTTGTGACTTCTGTTAAGTATCATTTTTATGTTTATTTTTCTTTATAGGTGTGCTTTTCTTTGTCCTAAATTTATTTGTAGCATATATGATACAACAGACTTTTCTGGCGGTATCATATTTCATATAATGTTTACCTGGTTTGAGGATTTAAAAAACCTATTTTAATAATTCATTCCTTTTTTTAGATCTGTAAAAATATTCCGCCTCTTCCACACCCTTCCCCCTCCCCACCCTGACATCCTCCGCCCTTTCTCCCTTCCCGTTCACTTCGCCCATCCCTTCTGCGCCCATCCTCATTGGCACGCCAACCATGGTCGGGTGTGGCAGAAATTTTTTGATCTATGGATGTATCTAGATTGGCTATGGTTGAAAAATTAATAAGCTTGACATGATGTCTGCGCTTTACAAGCCAAGTGTAAAAACCTGGAAATGGTATACTTATATATGGTTACATATATAAGTACTGATTGCTTTGGTTAATGCTTAGTCCTTGTATCGATGAAACCTAGTTATAACCCACCCAAATGAAAGTTAACGCAGTTCAAAAGATTTTATACAGATATGGTCAATAGCTTAGTAAACACAGCGAAAATAAGATCGTTTGGAAGGCCATCACTTGAAGCTGAAGAACCGGCATCAAAGGTCAAGCGAATAAAGGAAACCCTAGTCATGGCACACGATGGTGTCGATAAAGAAATTGTTTTCAACAGTACCATCCATAACAGTTTTTTAAAATTTATTTTTATGTCGTTGGAGTTTTTTTTCTGTAGATATTTTATGGGTTCCACTCACATGTTGTATAGACAGACAGGATCTCACAAGGTAGCTTCATTTCCAATTTAATCTCTGATCATAATAAATGGAGAGGTAAATGGTAATAGCGTCATATAACTCCTGTTGGAAAGTAGATAAAATTTGGAATTTGTTAAAACAAAGAGTATTATTAAACTTTTATCTTACCTGCTGCATAAGTTAATGTTTTGGGATTGAAATAAAAACCTTATAAGCTCATAGTATTTCCATATAAGCTCATAATTTTCCCTTATAACTTCATTGTTGGTAATTCATAAATAAAGAAAATAAAAAAGTTCACTCGTTGTCATTTTGAAATATATCATATTTTTGAACAGGTAAAATTGAAGTATCTGCTGGCAACAACGCATTGCATGATGGGAAATGGCACTCAGTAAAAATTCAAAGAAATGGAAAAGATATTGCTGTCAGCGTCGATCAAATGTAAGTTTTAAATGGCGTCGTAAAAAAAAAAAAAAAAAAAATGCAATTTTTTCAATAAATGCATTTAAATCCATATTTTCGGCACCGCAGTAAATTTTAACTATTGAGCCGACTATTAATTAATCAGAAAATACGACTTGTCAACACTCTAATATCCATTTATAATTTGTTTTAAACTTATCTTTTGTTTCGCGAGATAATAATGGATATTGTGCCCAACTATCACCATTCCAATAGTTTTTAATTGAATTTATTGATTCTCCATCTACAACAATAAATGACGAAAACAGAATCTTGAAGCATTCTATTTAATAGATCTATTTTGGGGCCGAAAAGATCTTTAAGTGCAAAACGTCATACGTCAGAAGCTAGTTTAGAGATAAATTGTTAGATGTATGATTGGCGAAATATTTTTCGTGTAACCCAGAAGCGTTTTAACTGCATGAAATCACTTAATGCACTGCTCACACGGCATATTATTATAAATTTTCATTAAATCTGATAACTCAAACCTTTTATTGTAAGAAAGGAATATATATGAATTTAATAAAATCTAAGGAAGGAATAGGAGTCGAAGATAAGAGCAAGCTACATGATTTTAATAAAATTTTTGAAAACACCTTTTTATATAAATTGCCGGGAGAAAAAATTTGCAAAGTTCAAGTATGACAGAAAAATACAGCTGAAATATCTTTATATGTTCGCTATTGCGTAAAGTTGTTTTTCTTTTGGTCTGTATAACTTATAACATAACTGTATACTGTATCACTGTACGATTATAAATAATAAAATCATTGCAGATGACTTTTAAATCAAATCTGAATTAAACTAATACCAATATCAGAATAAAAAGCGAAACAAAATGATTTTCATCAATTTTTAAGAAAATGACAAGTTAAAGAATCACGTGTTTTCCAATTAGTAGTTTTAAAATCCACTTTTGGACCAGACTATAAATCAAAAAAAAAAAAAAAAAAAAAAAAAAAAAAAATTAAAGCTTTCTAGCAGCTGAGATAAAATATTTATATTTAAATTTTATTCAAGACCGGCTATAAAATTTTTTTTTTAAAAGGAGATCTAAAGACAAAAAAGCTGGAAAATGCATCATGTTTGGTAGCTACATAGAATAAATCGAAATTCAAATATCAGCAACCAAATATTTCATTTCATTTCCTTTCAATTAATTAAATGCTGCATCGAGGTTTTTCTTTCCCTGATCAATAGAAATATTCAAGAGTTTATCGCACGGTTAAGAATGCGCAATGTTTATATCCGTGGTGACCTTTGGCATATGTGTCGACTTTGAATTATTTTTTTGACAATAACAGACAATTTTCCTAGATTTATAAAATATCTTACACGAAATTAACATTCATCTATATTTCAGTCGGAATAGATAAAATATTTAAACACCAAAGTTCGAATTTTCGAAAAAATCGAACAATCTTTTAAGAACATCAAAATTGGAAATTTAATTTTCGTCAATGAATACATAACAATTTTTTTTTTAAAGTGAAACTTGTGGATTTTTGTTGAAGGTGTTAAAAATGAAAAGAGTAAACATTTCTATCACAGAGAAATAAAAGAGCTTCAGAAAATCGAACAGGGCAAAATATCGAAAAAATGTATTGCTGAAGTATACTGTGTAAAGAAGAATGTAATTCCAACATGGCTTGTTAGAAGAAATAGAAATGTAATCAAAGAAAATGCCTCGAGCCTTGCTAAAAGTCAGGGGTTACCAGATTTTCAAGCCTCTGAAGGATGGATAAATAAATCAAAGCAGAGACACTTTGTGGCTTCCAAAGCTGTTTTAGGGGAATAGAAAGCTACCACGTCTGAAATGATGCTTTGTTTGTCGACAATTTTCCTGCCTATCCAAAACTTGACGGCATCAAAGCCATATTTCTACCACCAAACACAACGTCAAAAACACAGCTTATGTATCAAGCTGTTATCCTGTTTAAGCTGAAGCTTAAAGGCATTTCAAGCACTGACTGCACAGACTGTGTTACAGAACTTTTAAATAGTTGTAGTATATTGCTATAAGAATTATGCTTTTCTTCGACTTTTTCTCTTTGTTTTAAGTAAAGATCCATTAAAAACGTGTTAATTAAGAAAAAAAATTATGTTTTTTGTTTTGTTTTTTTCAATATAAGAAAATCTCGTTATAACGAAATGTTTTTCAATTCCCTTCGAGGTTCTTTAAGTCAAAAGTCTACTGTAAAAGCAAACAAAAAAAAAATCCAGCATATCTTACCTTTCATCGCAAACTTGCAAACCCAGCATAAAATATGAAATCCAGCATATCTTACCTTTAGTTGATGAGCTAGATAATCTAATGAAAGATGCTGTAGTTAAGGAGCAGTACAAATTACAGTTTTGTATTTTGCGTCTTAGACAAGAAGTACTACAACTTGTACAAACTGAGAAGAATGCAAAATCCTTTTTAGAAGTTGAAGAAGATGTGTGGACATCTGGAGAGCACTTAACTGATCAAGAAATTGTCAATTAAATCACTGCCAACCATATTGATGAAGATGGCATCGAACAAAATGTAGATCAGGAAGAAATATTGTATGATGTTATTGATCGCACATCAGCTACAGTGGTCAATGAGGTCCTGCAAGTTCTGGAGAGATTAAGTCTGTTCTCGAGTGATGATGCTATTGCAAAGCAAATCCACGAAATTACCAAAATGTTTTTAAATTTCAAAAACAGGTGTAATATGGATGTATTAGCAAAGTTTTCTTTATAGGTCGTAAATCGGTAGTTATGTTAAAGATATGTATTTAATTTGTAGTATATGTTCTTTTAGATATATTTAGATATAGCCATAGTTCGAAAAAAAATTTATAATGAGTTTTAGAATTTGTGAAGATAAGAATAAAAAATCACTGGCTCTCAAGCCTTTCTTAACCGCGTTTGGATAGTTGTTAGAATGGACTCAGGAACACGCAGAATCAGGAAAGCGGGAGTAAAAAAGACACCGCAGCGGTTAATTTTGCTGAATTATTTGGGAAAAACAATCACAAAAAACCGTAACAACGAGTTTGTCGAAACTGGATAAATGTATGTCATAATGCGAAAAGCAAGTCGAACCTCAATAAGCAATTTTGTCTCAGATAATGTGGAAAAGTTAACCTCGAGATCTAACTCATTTTCAATTCAATTCATTGAGTTTATTTACCGTTGGATGAGACGTATTTATATAAATTTGTTATAAAGTATTCATAAATACTAATATAATCCAATAAAAACTCAAACTCTCAGAGAAACAAAAACCCATAAACAATACAAATAACATTTACACCTTTCACCTTTCCACACTTTAATTCGACGTTTAAAGACTTGCAAAGAGGGAGGAGTTTTAATAAACTGTGGGAGGGTGTTCCAAATAAGACTGCCCTTAAACTGGAATGAGTTTGCTTCATAGGTCGTGGAAAGAGCGGGAAGAAGATTTAATACAAAAGTACTTGTAAGGTTATACGGTACAGATTTCAAAGAGAAGATATTTTGAACTAGTCTCGGACTCATATGATTGATTGACTTATAAATTTCAGTTATCAGCATCTGTAAATGCCTTGTGTGCAAACTATAACTATTGTCAATAATTGCCAATTCATCAAGGTTCAAAGAAAAGTTACTATATATTTGTCTTAGTTCACTCTTACGAATTCTGTCTATAAGATGCTTTTCCTTTTTGAAACAGAACATCAATGTGAGAGAACAATAAGGAAAGTATGATAGAACATGGGAATAAACTAAATACATTGCTTGAGATATCGATAAAAAGTTTCTCAGACGAATAATGGCGCACAATTTTTGGTTCACCTTGTTACAAATAATGTGACGAGAAGAAAAAACTTTGTTATAGATTTTTACACCTAACTGTTTAGCCTCGTTTTTTTGAAATAATCTTTTTATTACAGATAAATAAAAATAGATTTGTTGTCAGGCTTTTTTCTCCAAGAAACATCTGTTGTAATTTTGAAGAGTTAGAGCCAAGATAGTTTCTAGAAAGCCAAATGCATATACGGGTAAATTCAGCTTCTTTAAGTTTGTGGACAACTAAATCAACAGAAGTATCGCAAGCATATATTGTATTATCATCGACAAAATTCCATAATTCAGTTTCATTAGGAAATAATTGTTTATAAAATCCTTGAATAAAATAGCACCTGATATTGAACCTCGAGGAACTCCATAATATACCTCAAGCCATATACTACATGTAAATGTGTTGTTTTTACCCTCTCTTCACGTCCTGTCAGAAAACCATAGGCCTCAAACTTGGCTAGCAAAAGGTCACGTTGGTTTCAATGGTATGCTTTAGAAAAATCAATTAGAACTGTATCTAATAACGCCTTGTTATACAAGTGTCTTTGCCATTTTCGCAAAAGATTTATTCGATCAATTTGTGTTGAAAAATCTTTATGCATACTACTAGAAAACAAAACCTAAAACAAATCGCTTATCTGTCCGAAAAAAACTCTCTCAAATATCTTCGAAACTTTAGGCTAATATGCTAATCGGCAATAGTTTTCTTTATTTGAGACATCACTTTTAAATACAGGTAGAATATCTGCCAATTTGAACACATCAGGGAACTTGTTGTAGTTAATCGAAGTATTGATACAATCCGCTAGATACCTACATTATTCGGATAAATTTTGGCGCGGAGAAAATTTGGCGGAGTTGACCCAAACTGGAAAAAATTAAATTTTGGCGCTAAATTAAATTGGCGCCAAAATTTAACTTTTTTACTCTGCGCCGAGTTAAATCCTCGCTAAATTATTCTTTTTGTCGACAGTGTCAAATTATATCCAAAATTTTTGCTTTTAGAGTGGCCCGGCTTCCACAAATATTAGACTGTATGCCAGTTCATTCCTTCTATGCCTCTTTTTTACGGGAATTACGCGCGGCGCTGAAAATTCAAGCGAATATCGTATCATTGATCTGTCTCAGGCTTATCACCCACGTAATTCGAACGACTAGGAATAGTCAACGCAAATACCAGCAAAAATTTGGAATGTTGAAGAAATGATTTTTTTCCAATGTTTTATGAAATCAAACTTTTTAGAAAAAAAGTACAAAAAGAAACACAATGCAAGGTTTCTTGTTTTCAGGTTTTCCCGTGAATTTTTTGGTTCCGCGTACAGAATTTCAACCAATTGTTTTTCTATCAGAATTTGATTAATCAAAGTACCCCACATTAGACAAGAGGCAACCTTCTGTAATGTGTGCTCGTTAGGTTTAAAATTGATCTATGAGGAAAAACATCGCGAAGCCTCCATAGTTTCAATTCACTTGAAGATTTTAAGCTACAATCCTACGCATTTTAGTGAATAAGAATTCATCACGCAGATCACTGATATTTTCATGCCAAATATGTGCAGAGACATATTAGTTACGATGAATCGATCCATTCAAAGTTATCTCGCCACTTTTCACCGCACATAATGATTCAGAACCATTCTTACCAGTAACCATTGACCAATAAACAGTCGAGTTGCGCGAAAATTTTAGTGAACATAACTTTTGATGAAGAAAATTCTGATTGGGAGGAAAATGAAAACGAATACGATGTTGATTTTGATGACATACCAATCTTCGATGATGAATGACTAGAACCAAGACTCTAGATAAAAACTTTTGTTTAGTTAATATTTTGTATGTTGTTGATATACGTTATGTAGTCTTCTGTCATTTTAGTGATAGTTTATGATACAATATGTGTTTATTGTTCTTGTTTTACATTTTTGAATCATTCATATTTCTTTAAATCTATCGAAAATTCACTAGCTGCGCCAAATTAAATCTACGCCGAAGTTTATTTTTTTTCCTCTACGCCGAATTAAATCCAAGACAAATTATTGTTTTTTTCGACTGCCACAAATTAAACCAGCGACAAAAATTTAATTTTTGCCTTGCGCCAAATTTTATCCAAATAAAGTACACCAAGTTGAGAAGTTTTGAACTGTTAATGGTATACTACCACTTCCTTTTTTTTTTAAATTTCCTAATTGCAATAAAATCATATCTGATTCAACATGTTTGACTTTCGTAGAGGACAACAGGTAAGCATTTTTTTTTCGATGATTAAATAACATGAGTTTAGCAAATTACCGATTGCTAATGACGTGATGCGTCATAAGATTTGTTGGACAGATGCCAAACGAAAAATAAAATAAACAGTAAAACCATATCTCAGCTGAATTTTATCGGATATAGAACTTATTATTTATATTCACTAAAACACTAAACTTTAAAAAAGATTACATTTAAATGTGCTTAACATGGTCTACAAAGGTATACTATGCAAGAGTGGAGCGCATCTGCGGAATACAAACATGATCTGTTAAAAATAAATCAAAGAACTCATATAAGAAAACATATTCTAAATTTTGTTTTTGTACCTAGAGAATAAAGAAACCAGCCAGATATATAAATTAATTGTATAGTTCCATGATGTGAAATTTTTTCCATGCTAATGTAATTAAGGCTTTCGCATTATCTATGCATGTTTTAATGATGATTTATGTCATTTTTAACTACTTTTCGTTTAGTCCATTTCAATTCTGTCTGATTTATTTGGAATAAATTTCTTTTACTGACGTGATTCCTGGAAATATTTGTACACATTACCTTGAAATGGCATTTTTGATCATAACATAGTATAGAGTATATTAAAATATCAGATTATAAATAAGCTCATCCTACTCACCCTAATTATTTCTGTTTTAACGTGTATCTTACTTGTGGAAAATTCGGAAAATTTTGAGCGATTTGGATAGTTTGGAAAAATCTTTCCTTATAAATGTTAGTCACCTATCGAGATGATTTTGAAATTTTATTTGATTTTATAAGCAGAATTTTGGAACAGAATAAGGTTAGGATAACCGAATAAAAGTTTATTTCTCTTATCATTATTGGTTTGTATATTTGCTCTTATGCTATTTAATTCTACAGCTGCTCGATGTTTCCAATTTAGATTCAAAGCGACAGGAAAACTCGAATTCCTGCCAGGCGGTGGTTGTTCCAGTGATCAATTCACAATTGGACAGAAAACAGTAAAAACAATTATTGGTGGAAACCCCTTTGCGAGTGTTTTGACAATGTCATCTTCCAAGAAAAGTTACAAAGGCTGTTTACAACAAGTTTATTTCAATGTAAGTTATTAATTTGTAAAAAGACTTTCATTTATTAAAAATCTTCAGCTAAATTACCGTAGCTTAGTAGCTTTATATTAAAACTTTTATCAATGGTTTACATCCTCTGTCACTTTCTTTATTTATGTTTTGTCATTTAGGGAATGATACAGCTTTTGTGCGTAAATTTTCACGTTTATTCAATGTCGTAAACCTTGAGACATAAGAAACGAAAGTTTTTAAGAAAAAATAAAAGTAGACCAGTTAGTTTTTTTATGCAATAGTTTTGGAGGATTAGGGAAACTATGGTCCCTCAATTCTGATGTCAGCAACTTAATTTCTTTAAAAATTGACACTCGTCAAAAAATGGCGTGTAATTCTTATTGTTTTACAGCTTTTAAAGAACTGTTGCAAGAATAAATAAAGTATTCAATGCTGACGTCACCCACAAAATATAAAACGATTGAACCGAAATTGAAACTAGGGGAAGTTAAGAAACCGACCTTTCGAAACCACTGTAACATGTTTTAAGCCACTCCCACTTGCAATACTAAGGTCAATACATGTTAATTACTTTCAGAACTTGTGAAATCATGCAGTTCATTATATTGTTAATGAGCTGGAAGTTTTTAATCTAAAATCTGTTAGCATAAGAAATATTTCATATTTAAGCAATCTAAAATTTTTTTAGTCTTGTATGTAAAAAAAGTGCACTCTTTCAAAATAAAATTCAGTCCAAGTCATGGCCTAGTAAATTCCGATTGCCTAAAAACTGAAACAAAATAAAAACAAGGATCAGTAAAATATAATTGGTTTATTAATCTTTTCCCTAGTTATCGACTGTTTGCTATCACTATCTAAATTCTTAAGTTCTTCCAAACATATTAAGGTATTTTATGAAGAGTTATCTGGTATGTAATAAAACTTATCTTGTATGCAATAGAAGTGTCTGAATTTTTTAGAACCACAATATAGAAATCATAAAGCTGGTGGAAGATGGTTCAAGCCAAAAGCTAATCGAAGGGAACATTCTTAGAGAATGCCCAGTGTCCGAAAGAGAAGTAAAAGGTACCAAAATATAATGGCGTATTTATTATCCTGTTTTAATTCATTTGAGCGATGATTTAGAATAAATTATTCTTTAAATTATTATCAAGTATATTGGTCTTTTGGTGCAAATTTCCAAAATGCTTTTGACCACGATTGATTTATTAATTGACAGGTCTGAAATACTCTAGTTACTGCATAAAAGTTTAAATCAATATCAGGTTTTAACTAACAACTTGTAGTTAAATAACAGGATTAAAGTAGCAGTGTTTAATATAACTTCATTTTATTTCTAGTAATTTCCAGTCCGGATACGATCAAAACTTCGAACGTACAAAAAAATATACAAAACAAGCCATCCCGCCTAAGCCAGACAACAATTGCTTGGATTACTGGAGGAATATGTGTGGGGTCTATAGCATTAATTTTCACGCTTGCTTGTGGATTTCACATACTTCGTAAACGATATAGTGGTCAATTTCTTGCAAAAAGTAAAAGCAAAGAGTATTTTGCAAGAGAAGCTGTAGACAATAACTACTCGAGAGAAGCTAAAGATTTATATCTAATATCGTCAAGGGAAAACAGCCCATTTATGTCGACATCAATACCGTATAGACATCGACCAGGAGTTGTTGTGTAGCTGCCTATTGAAATATCTCTTATTTTAAGATTTTGCGAGAGATTTATATTATATTGTTTACTCAGTTTAAACTGAGCTCTTAATTGTTAATAACCGACAAATTTAAAACGGCTATAGTTTTTCCGAAAAATTACCCATTGCTGAAATTTGAATTATGGCTAAGTTTTCAGAACGGTTCTGTTATTTATAGTGTAACAAGTGCCTAGAAACAATTATCGTTTTATTTTTAGTCTATATTTTATTGATTGTAGTTTATCAAATTTGAGCATTGTATATATAATAACATTTTCACTCTGTGAATTTTACTGCATTTAGGTCCGCACTCTCTGTATTTAGACCGTTATACATACTATGTATAATTTTACATTAAATATATTATGGAAATTATTACTGTGAATATAGGAGCTTTTCATAGCTACACTGATGAGCTGTTGAGTTGTTACGGCAAAAATAATTGTTTCGGAAATTATGCTTAACAACCAGTTTTTTTTTTGATAATTTCTTAGTAATATGTTGATAAATAATTTGAAAAATAAAATTTTTATTACACTTCCAGTTGATTTTACATAATTGCTAAGAAAATAGAGAAAATGATTAAAAAGTTTAGATACAATCTATCAGACTTACCAATTATCATGCATATTGTTCACTTTTCTTAGGGAAATATGCAGTTTGATCTACAGCAGAGTCTTTGTCAGCCTCTAAAATCTTATCTTGTTTGATGTATTCGATCTGCGATTTTCATTCGTCATTTTCAATTACATCTATCATGGTATAGTTGTTTTTATTTTTATCATCACTTACTACATGATTTTGGCCTTCACTGGATGCAATACCTTGTTCACTAGACGCAATACCTTGTTCACTGGACACAATACTTTGTTCACTAGAGGCAATACCTTGTTCACTGGATGCAATACCTTGTTCACTGGATGCAACACCCTGTTCACTGGATGCAATACCTTGTTGTAAATGCATTGTTAATAATAATGTTAATATTCATTTGAATTCAGATCGGCCATTTCTTCTAAGTCATTTGTGTTGGAAATTTTTTCTCTATTTCTTCTTCCGTTTGAATTAAATTAATATGGTATTATTATGGAGGTATTCTAAACCTATTTTAATAGGCTGTCCAAACATAAACTTCTGTGATAAACAATTGAGGCCATCGTAGTAGGCTCTGTTCTTCAATACTTGTACAAAACGGAGTTTATCCGCCCAATGTGTTTTCGAGTTTGAATGCTAACACATCTTCAATTTCTTTCTTTGTTCTTTCTACAAATCATTGATTCTGACTGCTCTTGATTACCCATATACTACTTTTAAACCAAAGTTCTTCAAATATGGAATCAACAAGTTTTCATCCATTGTCACTGTGTAGAATAAAAGGAGCTCCAAATATGTTTTAAAATGTGTTTTATTTGCTGAAAAATTTTCCATATAACGTTGCTTTTATTTCAATTAATTTTCCTTATCCTCTACAATTTTCAATCTTATACACTGATGTGATGGACAAATAGCTTTCGTTTTTACAAAAAATTTGAGCCACAGTATTTTTTATTAACAGAAAAATGGGACGCATTTAGAAACACAAATAAGAAAAATTGAGACCTAAATGCCATTAAAACAAAGAATACATACACCATTCAAAACGCTTCACCCTCAACCAGTTCATTCTTTCCACTAAAACCTTTCCTGATTGACCTCAGTGATTTCTCCTCTTTTTTACTGCTTCAGAGGACTTACGGTTACAAAGCTTTACCCGATCAATGTCAAAATGATAAGAACCAGCTGTTGCATAATCGCTACAGTCAACAATTTTGTCTTCAGCAGTGTTTGTAACCACTTTTTTACCGCAAAACTCCTTCTTTTTATCTACTGATTTATCATACCTTCGTTTATTACCTGTTGTAACAAAAATTTTGAAACTAATACCACTAAGAGACATTAAGAATAGAGCTATTGCTTGGTACTGGATAACAAAACGTTTTTCCAGCATCCCTGTACTTTTACAAAAGAAAGCTTTTTCTAGCCATGGCTAATAGTAGATTTTGGAAATATAGAATGACCACACCCTTAAAGAAAGTTTCCGGAAAACTTGAAGGGCACAGGCGACAAAGTTCCAGTAAAAATTTCAAAATCTATCTCTATGTAATAAAGCCTGTTACCAAGGTAAAGAAATGCATTTTTGGCCCTAAAACCAAATTTTTAAAACATCTTTTTTCAATGAATTTAGCACCATAAGGCTTCCTTCAAAGTTATTTTTGTGTTGTTGTAAAATTTTATATATAAACATTAAATATATGAAAACATTACTATAGCATTACCCAAGAATGAGTCGATATTATGTACTATAACATTGGATTTAATAATTTCTTGATAAATTTCCCACATAGATGTTTAATATATATAAATATCGATTGGGTCCCTATAAAGAAAATAAAGTAATTTTCTGATGTATATATTGTTTCTTATAAAAAGATGACGTGGCATTTTTCATCAGCTGCTAATAGCTATTCTCAAAGTGTTTTCCACTTTGGAAAATTTTTATGTGTATATAATAATTAAATTTCATTTTAATGCTCTATACCACTCAGTATCAATATGGGCACGACTATTCATATTTAAATAAAGTGTTACACATTTAAACATGCATAGTCAAAGTGAAGTTGAAAAAAAGGTTAAAGGTTGAAAAAATTCCTTTTTAGAATTTTTTTATAATTTTTTCTGCATCTTAATGCTGAAAAATCAAACAAGAGTCATCTGTGTAAAGAAGTAATTCACAGCCTAGTGCTTGTGTCATGTCGTTTACTTATAGCAAAAACAAAAGAGGTCCTAAAATTGACACCTGGGAAGCCCCATATTTCACTAATATTTCATCAGATAGTTCTTTATCAACTTTCACCCTAAAGACTTGAACCAGAAAACAAAATTTTCCGAAAAACGCATGGATTTCATTTATTCAGCGAAATATTGATCTATTGTGTCAAAGCTTTTTGAAGATCTATGAGGATCGTTTCAGTGTAACATCCCTTTTCAAAGCCTATTGTTATTCTGTCATGAAGATATGACAAACATGTGTCTGTCAAAAAACCCTTTCGAAATACGGATTGAAATCTATATATAATGTTCTCTTCTTCAACGAATTCTCTAATTTGACCTTCAATAAACTTTTTCTAAAATCTTGGATGCAATTAACTATAATGATATGGGCCTGTAGTTTTTTAGTTCTGTATTTGAGCAATTGTACCTATCAGTCATTTCGTGCACGACGGTAAATATTCCTCCTGCTCCGTTAAATACACGTTGCGTTAAACACTTTACGGAAACAGTAAAAATAATAAAAATTTATTTGCAAGTGAACAATATTACAAATATGAGGGCTATGTCAGTCGTTGAGTACACTAAACCTATGTCACTAAATGTAAGGTAACAGTGCAACCGTACCCTAAAACCCAAACCTAAAGCTATGCTTTTGCTAAAAAAAATTCCGTTTGGTTTGTATAAACAGAAAATTTAGTATAATTGCACAATTTGGTGCCGAAAATTATTCAAATTCTTCAACTACCAATAAACTTTTGTATGTAATATCTCCCTATTGTTGAACAAAAATAAATTCTTCAATAGAAAGACTTAGGGAAAGAAGCTTTGCACTTTCTTATTTTGTTATTTTCAGAACGCTTTAAAGTCAATGAAAATAAATGGATGAGTTCATTGCAGTTTGTCCTAAAAGAACACCTGAATGCTTTTCTTTGAAATTTTACAGCGTTTTACATCACAGAACACAAAAAAGTCTTAAAGAACTACAAGAGGAAAAAGTATTTCTGGGTGTGTAAAGCTGATCTTTTGTTGACAGTTTGTGCTATTCTTTGTGGAATTTTACCACACTCTCTAATTAATAAAAAAACAAATCTTACCAGTCACAGTAATTGCTTTACCTATGACGATGTTTTCAAAATCGAATGGTAAAACTTCTGGTCAGCACATTTCAGAAACCTTCCAACATTGAACTTTTTACAACTTTATAACTACCTTGTTGTACAAGTCGAAAAATGCTAACACAATACCGCCTTTTAAAAAACCTTCTCAATCTAAATATGAGTGGGGCGGGGGAGGGGGCACATAACAGTCATAGAGCTTGAAACTTCGTCGTGAGAATACGTTCATTAAAACACTGTAAAGTTAAACCGTCTATGAAACATGCTACAAACTTTTTTAAAGATTTTCTTCGGATTATCATGACATTGTTACATGTACGTTTCCTGCTGGTGCAGGCGTCTTCTTGGTAAATGCAACCACATTGGAGGAATTTTATTCAATATATCTATGGAGACAGTAGACCATGTCGATAAATCTATGTAGACATGAATCTGATAGCTGCTTATGTATAAAACCTTTTCAGTTAGTATAGAAATTATTTAATTTATTTTTCAAAACAGCAGTATTAAGTAAAAAATCGAAATTGTTGAAAAAAAGCTATAAAATGTTGAAACAATCAAAAAATCGAAAAATCTAAATAAAAATAAAAAATCACAACTTTTTCGAAGCTTTTCCTTTATGAAACTTCCTGGGTCTTTCTGAGCCTCCCCACAAATTTTCAGACTCGTAGCCCTCCCCAGTAGAGAGGAGTAGTGGAACATACGTGCATACACACACACGCATGCGTGCGTACGTGCGTCCGGATACCTTATATATTATAGGCCACTTCCCATTTAAACTGAAGAATTTGAAGCCACTCATAAACAGGGAATCTTCGTTTAGAAAGAGAGTTTATATATAGGATTTATCTACACCCAAAATAGAGCGCACATGATAAGAGATCTGCACAATAATATGTTGTTTGAAAACGCTAAACCGTCAGAGTCATATTAGATTACATTTATTTACGCTAAAGCGCAGAAATTTGGAATTTGATTACATTAGTAAATTAAAGAATCTGTTTTATTTGACTTGTGTTAATTAATTAGACTGTAATAATATGATACATCAATATTTTAATAAACTTACTGCATGTACCACGTCAGGTGTTTACTTTATAACCCATCTAAGGACCAACACTCATTTACCACCATTTTTACCACCCATCTATAACTTAAGATTATTTACGGTTGTTATTTTTGTTTTAAATTTTGTTAAATAAAGATCAAAATATGAAGAAACTTCTCGCATGTTGCTTTTTAAAAATATTTCCAAAAATTTGCTTTTAAAAACAGCTTCTTCTTTTCTTTTTTGTAGAAAAATTTTATCAATTGGATCATTATGCGAGCAAATTTATTTTTCGAATCGTTTGTAATGTCTCATATCTTTTTTTGGCTTTTTGTTTTCATCAAAGTAAGGTTGTTCAGATGTTTCGATTTCATTATTTTGGCAGTGATTCATTTCAATGCTCGCAAGGTCAACTAGAAAAGCTCGCTTACCAACTTTCTTTGTAAAAATCATTTTAGAAATAAGAAATGTCACCATTAAAAATGTAAAGCATGTGATTAAAGCGTAAAACACATAATCTGCTGGTAGAATTGTTGTCAAAGAGCATATAAAAGACCAAAACGGCAAGTTAACGGACTTTACCAATACATAAATGTGTTGATGTTTATTCTTTTTGTCGAAGCCTACCGCCCAGCTGTGCAGATACTTTTCTTTTGTCAACAAACCATAGATAAGTATCAAAAGATTAGATAAACTTGAAATTAAAACTACTAAAGATGCGATCATAATACTTAATTTTGCATCGTTATTTCGCTTTTTAGCTAGTGCGGTTAACATGTTGCCAATTAATGGGCTCAAACAAGCATATGCTAAAAAAATTTTTTGCAAATACAATACGACGACATTGACAGTTCGAAATAACTGCAAAACGGCATGATTCGCGTACCATAACAACGAGACAATTGTAAATATTCCAAAATAAACGAAAAAATCTTTCTCCATATGATGAAGTTCATGTTTTAAGCCATGTTTTAAAACATTTCCTCTCGAAGGGAACTCCTCTACAGTGATGTCTAATATAAGAAGGCATGCGATTATTGCAAATGCTGCATCGCTCATAGCAACTACTCTTTCCTTCGAAATGTTTCCTTTTGAAAAGTAAAAGAAAAATTTTGATTTATCCATTTTTGTTTGCGATGTTGTTCTCCGCCTAACAAATAAAAAGAATTTTCTAAATAAAGGCATCAATACAATTAATGCTATGAATCCCCACGCCAGAAAATGGTGAAAAAATATTGAAACGCTGCCTAACGTGATGAAAATTATATTGAAGATATTATTTATGGAAACAATGTTTCTAAAACGTCGTCGTTCTGTCTTTACCCAACTGTGAATTTCAAAATGAAGGGTACTGGGATGCTCAATGGCATAACATATAATCAACAGTTCCATTAGTTCGATTATACCCAACAAAAAACATGCGATCCAGATAGATATAGTTTCGCCTGGGTAATGTCCCTCCAAAGAGATTGTGAATGGGAGAAGGGTAGTAGCAAGCATAGAAAACATTGTCATCAACAGAATTATGTCATCGACACGTTTGATGAAAAATGAACGGATGTTTACTGATTCCCAAATAGTCAACACAACGAAAAAGCCAAGAAAAAATGTTAAAAATTCAAATCTTATCTCATAGATATGATCAGAAAGGCTATTTCCAGGTTTCATTTCTTTTAAGTTTCTTAGCGGTATTACTAGAAATGTTGCACATGTAGCCATTATGGCATCAATATAACCCAACATCCTTTGCGATGATACTACATCTCCTCTATGCAGAGTTTCAGGTAATATTTCATTTACATGGAAATCATAGTCCTCATTCAAATGCCTCATTTTGCTCTTGTAGTCCATTGAAAGAACAGATTCAGTGCGATGCTTCGATAGTTCTGACCTCTGTGATTCGGCACGAGAGTTTTTTGCTAAACTAAAATCAGCGTGTGGCATCGATATAACTTCATGCTTTCTTGAACTGTAATTTATCGGTTCATTGGAAAACGAAACATTAGTTTTTCTATCGCATTTCAAATTACTTGTGGTTGGAAGGGATGACATCTTTGCAAACACACAGTATAGAGCAATTAATTTTAGGTTACACGTCTCAGTTGTTTCTATCACCAGTTTAGCAAATATATCTATATGTATCTCGATTACCAATTTGTTATTGCTAAATATCTAAAAAAGATAAATTTATTTAATTATTGTTAAAACTTAATTGCGAAGAAAAATTTTAAATATTTATTATGAAAACCAAATGTATAATGTTAGCGAATATAAGAAATAAACTGGATAAAATTTGAAATGTACCTAAAGAAAATTTTATTTCCACTTCCAAATTCTACAGAATCGCAACGGAATATTAAGTTGTTTTCATTCATTAATGAAAACTGCAACAGTTTATTTCGTTTTCACAAATTTCCCGTTCTAACAACATAATATTGTAAACCGATTGCTTCGTATTTGCCGTTGAATAGGAGTAATTTGATAACAATGTAAATATAATTTGTTGTATAAAACCAAATTTCGAAGAAAAATCAATGTTTGTATTAAATATCTTATTTCGCACCAAAAACTATCTGAGATTTACATAAAAACACGTTGTTTAAATAACTATGGTATGCAATCACGAATTAAATCAAAAGGATTATCTCAATACATTTATTTAAAATTGAAATAAATATGCATTTGCGACTATGTGTAGCTAAACATCACAAAGATATTGCACAAGATTATTAGTAAAAACACATTTTGAAATTTTAAACACATAGGTTTTTTTGCGTCATACGTATGTTTATTGCGTCATATAAAAAACGATATGTTTTTAAATAATCTGGAATTTGAGAGCCAGTGAGCCATAGAAATTCAAAATCTTAATATATATTTTTGTGTACCGCATGACTTCGCAAATAAAACTTGTATCTTAATCATTGATCTTACTCAAGCTAACAGAAAACATTGGCAATCCGAAAACAATTTGAAAACTTGGCTTGTTTACTTTAACAAGCTAACTAAGCATTTGGATACCAAATCCATTTCGAGAATCTTTAATGAATTTTTTATTGATTTAGCAGTTAATTTGGCACCAAAATTTCCAAAATCCTCTCAGGAATACTTTCGTAGCATCATTCTACAAAGCCCTAAATTTTAAATATCACTTTAAAATTTCATCGTTTACTAAAAAAACAACAAATATATTCAAAAATCTTCATTTTACAAGACCGCTGGTTTTCTTAGTACTACCAATATTCCAACTATCCAAACTCTCTATGTGAACATCATCATTACTTGAAAAACACAAGCTCGCAAAATTTAGGCCATTTTATAAAAAGAAAGCAAGATCTAATATATTAAAAGCCGATATCGTTATTACTCATTATTTCTTAGATAACCTAAATTTAAAGTTAATTTAGAAAAGTGTTTTTCTAGTCCTGGTAACCTAAACTGTGGAGTTCCCCGAGAATCTGTTGCAGGAAAATTGCTTTTTATTTATTAATAACTTATCAGGCATTATGTATCAGCCTTATGTGGCCTGTTTTATACGCAAATGATTCAGGTCAAAATAAGACAGTTAACGTAAATAAAACAAAACCAAATCAATAGGTATCAGTAGTGTGCGACACGTTTGTTTATAAATAAAAGTATCCATTTTTGCTAGGAAAAGACAAGCTCTATCCTTTCTGTAAGTAACTGTAAAGTTTAAAAAAACCACCCTACAAAACCACAGTATTAAATATTACATACCAAGACATTACTGCCAAACATTACTTTAAAGTTAGATATCTAGGCTGCATCCTCGATGGAACCATCGGTATTTAAACAATGGTTCCCAATGTTAAAAGCAAGTTTAATTCCAAATTATTTCATGCATAGAAAAAACAGGATACTTCGCATCGATATTATTGCTTTTTTATATTCAACTTTTTAAAAAGAAAATTCGCTATTTATATATCCGAAATTTTTAAATCTGTTCATGAAATAACTCATAGCACAAGAAAATGCGTCAAGTAATAAAAAATATATTTTCAGGAAAACTCTCCCAGGTCAAAATCCAATCTCCTATATAGGAATATTATGTAGCATTAAGGTTGAGCATATTCTTGGAAACAGAATTTAAAGAAGTGTTACGGTAATGCGACAGAAATACAACTTAACACTAATGAAGTAATTTTTATTTGATTATACAGGTAAAATATGTTTTTTTTTTCCATATTCAAGTTATCTAAATGGAAACCCATCCGTTATGAGATCGCAAGGTAAACAAGGGCACAGCTTAAATTGTTTACTCTCTGTTTTCAACTATACATTTTAAATATTTATGCTTATTATCTTATAATACTTGCTATTTTTATTATATTGTTTTTAAACTTTCGGTTTTGTGATATATTACGAAATAAAACATACTTATGCACTTAATCAAACTTGAACGTGATAAGCAAGTTTTATTTCTTACAAAAAATATAAAATAATGAAAAAATGGTTGCTTTGATGACTGGCATAGCAAAAAAAGAAACTTAAGCCTTGTTTTCATTGTGGTCGGACGAGGTAGGGAGAGGTTTGAAAATATTTCTTACAATATGCCATTTGGTTCCTTCCATATTTCCCCCACTTCTTCATAAAAGAAACTTTTCCATTTATTTTTATGGTGAAAACTGTTATTTTTAAAAATGCACTTGGTTTTTGTTAGATAAATTACTAACAAAAAAAAAGATCTATTTTTAACTTAACGTTTTAATACAGGATAAAAAGTGAAAACTCTTTATTTTTGTGACTGTATTCTAGCTGGCGGGAAATGAATTACAACATCTTGAAAGATATTGTCAAATAAATTATTGTTCATATTTCTTTGATGCATCATCTACTGACACAATTAACTCTAAAGCATGGTACGATGCGTTCCGTGCTGTTTTTGTTGTTAATTTTGGTTCTCCACGTTTTGTGTATGCGATTTCGTTACGGGGTCGACGAAGTTAAACGTGTGGTTAACTGTTAGATGTCAATATCCACTCGCTTGCATACCGCCATAACAAGCCTATAAATCAGACATCAGAAATTATGCTAGTCCCAGGACGAATCGACACTTGAATTAAGGGAAATAAAATAGCTGCGCTTCTGCGAGTAACAAGAGCCCTCAAAATAAATGCGTGTTTCAAGGTAAATCTATCCAAACACCCATTGCTGTGGCAGTATGCGTCCCTGGTGGTTCTTTCTCCAGATAAAAAAATTCTCGTTAATCCTTATAATTCTTTGGTCCTCCGATGACAACAGGACTCGCAAGAAGGAAAGCAGGGAAAATCACGCACTTGAAGTTGTTCCAATCTGCTGTACTTTTTTGCTTCATCTTCAACTCATGCTTACAAAATTCAATGCTCGTCTGTTCCTTGGTCCAATATTATATAAAAAACACCACCTTTCGAAACGAAAATTCCGTGCTTTCCAACAAAGTATTTTTTTCTCACTCCTACTTTGATAAAACAACCAAGCAATGAGCATTACCATCTATTAACTTTATCTAGGAATTGTAGAATCACGGGATTCTTGTAATTTAGGTACGGCGTGATTTCGACTTGTTTTTTTAAAAATTATTTATAAGTCTATTGTCTTTATGAAGCAAAAATATAAAACAAGCTGGCAAGGGAAAAGTTTTCACTTTGTCTCAAATATGTATTAAATTTATTGTTGGTGAGAAAAATATAGGAAAGAACCAGGCATATTTTGTGGACTATAATCGAGAAAGCAATTTACCTATTTGTGATGTGGAACTTAGAAGAACGTTGTTTTTTTTGAGGATAAGAGGATATCAAATTTCGGCAGAGTTATACGATATACAATTGATATGGCTAGGTTAATTAAGCAAGTGAATAGATTTTTTTGATTTTGCTTGAGATTAGATGTAATTCAGTGTCTTCAGATCTTCAGATGTGAAACAGTGGTAAAACAAAAATTTACATTTTAAACTGTTGGAATTGAAATTGGCATACTGGTAAGTGTGGGTTGGCTTTGACAGAAAGAGACATGTTATCTTGACGAATTACACATGTGTCGGGGAAGTTGATTGAGTTGATAGATTCATTTTCAATACTAAGTTTGAGTTTATTATTTAGGTTGCTTAATAGTTCGTAAAATTATTGCTGTTAAGTTCGTGTAATAATGGTAAATACGTCGTGAACAAAACGCTTCCAAACTTTTGATGGGTGTGAAGTAGCAGAAAGAGCAAATAATTCTTTTGGGATTGCATGTATATTTCGGCAACATCAGAAGAAGTAATGTAACCACACGTAGGAACACCATCGGTTTGCCAAAGTCAAAGAAAAGTGAAAGAAAAGTGATTAACTTATACAAAACTCATACAAAAGTGAACACACACATCTTGCATACTAACCACTAAAAACTGTCCTAATGATTTCATTGCACACGAAAACAAGAAACTTTTGCCACAAACACCATTGAACTTGACAACAAATCTAATCCTATCTACTCTATAAACCTTCTCTGTATTCCAACACTTAGCGAAAATCAACGTCAGAACATAAGCCAAATTCATTCAGGGAAAAAATAAAAAAATGGTAGCTATGTTTTTAAAAAACAGACGTACCATTAGAATTACATTAGAAGTAGACATAAATTTCTTAACACTGATTCCTTATATCTTAAGTTTTACACTGATCTTTACTGATCCACACAATGGTTGAAAGTATAGCATTATTTAACAAGGAACATTGTTCATCATGGCAGAAAGAGATCGGACAGTCATCGACTGGAACTGTAGAAGAATTGCATAATAAAATACGAAAGTATTCACTTTACCCAAAACTTCTAGATGAGTTAAAAGCAATAGCAACAAGAAATCATCGTTTTGAATACAGCCTGAACCCACTTGAAGTACCCAAACCTACAGCCAATTGGTCATCAAACGAGTCATATTATCCTAATGTCAATGAAGGCGTATTTTATAAATACTGTTCGTTTAAAATAGAAGGCAATTCTGGGCGACAAGAAAAAGCATTCAGAATGCTTCAAGTAGTGAAATAATTTCTGTAAAAAACCTCTTTGATACATTTGAAGGAGGAATTTATGTGCAAACAATGGTTGAAAAATCGTATGGTACAGAAATGAAACCAGCAGTTTTACTTTTTGATGGACATGATCCTAAAAAGGGACATTGCAGTTGTCCAGTTGGTGCAAGTGACTTGTGCTACCACATCCTTGCACTGTTATTGTTTTATAATGACACAAAAGAAAAAATGAGTCCAACTGAAACAGTTTATGAAGGTTTAAAAGAACTCTACAAAAATATTAGAGAACAAACTTCAAGTGGAGATATTATAAACTTAGACTTAAGTTATCGTGTTGCTCCAAACCCATAAGGTAGAAGCTACATAAATATAAAACAAAACACAAAAGAGTGGCATGATTGCAGAAAAAATAAAATTAAAGCAAGTTGTTTATCAAATCTACTTGGACGTTTGGGTAAACAAAATTTTATTTTATATTGGTGCATTGTAAAAAAAACACTTCAGCACTAGACGAGGTCAAATGCTTGAAAATGCTGCGATTGAAAATTTTGAAATACTTTCAAAAGCAAAATTTAAAAGTGTGGATATTTTAGTTGCACGCTTAGCAACAAATATGGGTGTAGCCCAGATGGTTTAGTCCATCAGGAGTGTTATTGAGGTAAAAACTCGAGTAGCAGGCAGTGCCGATCCAACAAAAACATTAGCAAATTTCCTTCAGTGCCATGTACAATGCCAGTTGCAAATGCAGTGTACTAATGCAGAATTTTGCATTTTACAATCACACTTTTCGAAGTGTTTGTTTTGAATTTATTTTGAATTCAAAATGTTTTTGAGCTGAAAGAAATCATACATTGTTCCAAATTATTAAAGAATTTGTTGACTCGAAACATAGCGACAGTAAAATATTACCATGGAATCATTTTGAAATTAAAGATCTGCACAGTTTTGGGAAGCAAATTATTAGTCATGTACCTGATTTTGAATTTTTGAGGCCTTTCAGAAAATTTATTAAAGATTTTTTTAAAAAGTATACAAGTCGTGAATTTAGAGAGAGAATGTTATATTTAACGTGGGAAACCAACAAATTGCCGAGACAATATTTCCAGATGGGCCCACGTGGCGG